>JAQJVL010000073.1:59212-295140 GCA_035578905.1 Stictocephala bisonia | reverse complement strand
AGCATTTTTGTGTAATATGATTTAATTCTTCCAAGTTGTTACTCGTATTCAAGAAAATAGAATCATCTGCATATAAAATCGTTATGGCTGGGACAGATGGTGTATTTATAATATTAATAAACACAGAATAATGAAACTCTAGGATTACGTACTCACTGTGGTTACTGACTTTTTGGTCATCTTAACTGTCTTTTTCGCTTTGGAGGGATGAAGTCTAAAAATCTTAAATGTAAGCATAGATCGAATTTAAAAATGTTAGAGTAACACATTGCCGCAACCCCGACTGAAAAAAGACTATTGATTTGGAAATAGCAGCCTCTCAAAGTTCCAATGCGGCTACACTTTTAGAGGCTGTTATTTCTAAACGAATCTGCCTTTTACAGTTGGGGTTGCAGCAATGTGTTTCTCTAACCTTTAAAATGAGGTATAACTCGACCTATGCGTACATTTAAGATTTTTCAGATTTCCTCCACAGGATGTCCCCCCAAAGCGAAAAAGGACCAAAAAGTCAGTAACTATAGTGAAGATGTAATCATAGAGTTTCATTGTTCATCGTTGATTTATAAAATAAATATTAAGGGGGTTCCAGACTTTTTGTTGATATAACAGCATGTGTGACCTGGCAGAGATGTTTAGAATCACTTTCTGTCATTCCTGCTATTTAGAGCAGTTGCTTGTTGTTTTGTGGAGCAGAAAAGTCTAACAAACAAAATTTAAGATTTATGGAATGATATGTATATTATTACTTGGTGATAAGTTAGATCGTGATATATAGATAACTCAATTTCTCCTAATAATATAAACACTTCTTGCAGTTGTAACTGTTCCCTTTAGGTTGCAGTTTTTTTTTCTTATATAGTTCTTTAAGTAATGTTTTAGTGTTTGTTTTTAATTTAATCTTATTTTTATATATTTTTATGTGTTTATAAAATATATTGTTCATAAACCACATATATTGATGCATTGCATGGTGATCATATATTTGAAAAATTGTGTAATTTAAATCATTACAATAAACGAGTAAATTAAAAAAATTCATGATTTGAAACAATTAGCGAAATAGAAAAACTCACTTATTTTAACTTTAATAATGTAAGAAAACCCACCAGTCAAAAGGTTAAATAGCTTCTATTTATATCTAGAAAGTAGATAGGAAGGCCCTTGGCTAAATCTATGTTTGGAACTGCATTGCTTCCGAGAATAGATATCATGTTCTTGTCTGCACCAGGTGATGATGTATGGATCTTTTCTGACCACGAAAGAGTTCAACGTACGAGTCATCTACTTACAGTTCATTAAATGATGTTTATAAAATAAAACTATTTTATTTTATAAATTTACTAAACATTACATCATTAAAAATCGTCCCATAAAATTTACCTTTAGTACAGTAAAAATTACAGTACAAGTAAACGTCACTCAACACAAATTTATTACAATATAAGCACAGAATGCACAAATATATTACAATACAAGCACAAAATGCACAGATATTATGGTGATCGATTTCGGTGAACCACGCTCACCTTCCTCAGACCAGAGGGATTCACTAAAGAATGGAGAGATGTATCAGGGCAATGTTGCTATCAATACCACTGTACGTATATGGGAGGGCAGGTGGTTCAAAACCACTGTATGTATATGGGTGGGTGGGTTAATACCACTGTACGTATATGGGTGGGCGGGTGGTTCAATACCATTGTACGTATATGGGTGGGTGGGTGGGTAAATACCAATGTATGTATATGGGTGGGTGGGTTAATACCACTGTACGTGTATGGGTGGGCAAGTGGGCCACCCATGGCCACAAAAGTGATTCTTTTGTGAATCCCTCTGGTCTGAGGAAGGTGAGCGTGGTTCACCGAAATCGATCACCATAATATTTGTGCATTTTGTGCTTGTATTGTAATATATTTGTGCATTTTGTGCTTATATTGTAATAAATTTGTGTTGAGTGACGTTTACTTGTACTGTATATGTACCAACACGTATTATGCTAATTAAAAAACTATTAGTAAAAATTAACCCAATCACTGACAATAGTAATATCTGGCATTGGATTATGTTTTTTAGAGTAAAATAAGTTTCAGCTTAAAACAATACAGTGCTGATGTACTTTTGTATTTTATGTATAACTCTTTTCTAGTGTTTTATAAAAAAATTACACATACATTACATGAAGTTATTATACGTGTTTAGATACTACTGTACACAGCAAATTTTAAGAAGAAAATTTAATCTTTCAAAAAAAATTTTATTTGTTCTTACTTATAAGTAATTAGAAGACAATAAAAATTTGAGAAACAAAAACAAATTAAATATGCTATCATTTGAAATACAATACATTTAACAAATAATGACCTGATTTTAAATGGCTATATTTATTAGAAACGTTCTTTTTTAAACACCCTCTATATATTTGATTTAATAATTATTCAATCAAAATAAATAACACTATATAAATAAATATATATATATATTTAGCAAGTACATATTAAGCAAAAGTATAAGTAAATTTTAAGATGACAGATTGTTAATGATAATTTGGCTGATTATGTCCTTATTTTGTTTTGTTCAAACATAAATAAAACAAAGTCACAGTTTTATATCAAATAATCTTATCTTCCCAATAATCTTATATTCACTGAACACGAACAAGAAAGAAGTAAGTTGCGTCATTTTCAACTGTTTTTTTGTTTGAATAAATGATGCGTTTTATATAAAATACATAATAAACAACTTTCTACATTAGAATCATACATTATTATTGCAAATAGCCACTGAATAAGTTTAAATATAAATGTTTGACATGGCTGCTAAACATCTTACGTATGTATTTGGAGTTTCTACATTAACAGCGACTATAAATTTTGTAGCAATTCCCAGTCATTGCATTAAATAGAATTTTAAACAATTACTGAACATTGAATGGTTTTGTTAAGGGGAAAATAATAATGAATCACAATGTGCTTTATATAACATTTTAAGACAAATAAATTAATAAAAGTACATAGAGGCAAACCTATTATAGTATGGTCTGACAGAAACAGTTACACCAACAGGAATCAAAGCCGGCGTGGTGGCTCAGTGGCTAAGGCTTCGGACTAAGGAGAGCAAGTTCCAAGGTTCGAATCCCCACTGAGCCAACGGTCAGTACTTCACTCGTCGAATAAAGTTCACGCACAGGCCTGCAGGCCCATGTGAACTGGCGAGTGAAGTAAAAAAAAAAAAAAAAAAAAAAAAAAATAAAAAAATAAAAAAAAATGTTCTGCTAGAATAATCTACTTATTTAGTCTATTATATAATAGACTAAAAAAATTATGCGAAGATACCTCACTTGAGTTTTCAGGATTACGGGCATATGTCAGACATATTTATGCCTAAAAGAAAAGTTGAAATGAACACTAATTTAGATGTGATAGGTGGATAAAAAATAAACTCTATCACAGATAAACATGTACTTTTCTTCAATTTCATACATGTTCTTAATGTCATTGGGCTCATCTGATACAGAATGTAAAGAAAATTCTGTGGTAAAAAAATTAGATGATACAAACCCTAGATGGGCCATGAAGAGAGTTAAGTAAGTAATGCATAAAAGGGGGCTTAACTAACTTGCTAATCTACTGACGTAGCAGCTAAGATGCAAGGTCCGAGGTTCATATCCCAACTGAACTGACAGTCAAGTAATCCAGTATGTAGTACAATTGTACTGAACATTATTGTTACTAAAACTGATAATTACAACATTTCATTGATAAAGATTCATTGTTTGTTTGATTTAAAATTTACTCCTTTCATTACACTTATAGAAAGCTGAATTCTAATTAATTACACAGACTTATTCTAATTAAGAGATCATATTTTAGTGAAATTTACTATTTTCAACTTTAATCCTGTACAATTAAATGAAAATGTACATAAGTTTGATATTCACAGATGAAAATCAGATAAATTTTCTGCAATAACAGGTCATAGGATTAAAAGCAAATGAAATTTTAATAGTTTATTGTGCTTAAGATAACTGGGGTTAAAGTAATTATTTAACTTGTCGTTCAAATACAAAACTATTGAAACAGTTCAAGTTAAACAAACTTAGCATTCAGAAGTAAGCGTTTGAGATTTGCTTAGTAAGTGTTTAAAGGCTTTAGCATTGATTTTCTGGTTAGCAAAATGCAAAATGAGCAGCTCATTTACTTACATAAAATCTGAATAGTATCAGTTTTTAGGGGTATGTTACTTTGCAACAAAGAACACAAGGTACGCACTGAATATCTGGTTAACGTTCCAAAACTAAACTTAATATTTACTTACATACAATCTGCGCAGACATGGATAAAAGAAACTTACCTTTCCGCACGGAGGATAATGCCTCAACAATGAGTTTCTGGTTAACACCACACAAGTTGGGCATCAAGTTTTCACACTTTCGATGGCAGTTGACATCACACTCTAATGACCACAAACAACACACACTTATTTTGGCAACTATTGGACATGATATTTGCAAAGGTGTTGGCTACAGTTTCACAAAATTACAGATTGTACAATAATAAATAAGATATCGACAAATACTCAAAAGTATTATACTTAAAACCTAAAAGATCAAAACTATGGAGAACGGTTATTTAAGTTAAACACACTTAAAATTCAGAACTAAGCATGTCTGAATAAACCTGCTCTATTATCTTTAACAAAGAAGCTGAATTATGTGCTGAAAAACCTGTTGCCATGCCACTTTCAAATCAATTAATTTAATTGGACTAGACCTCAAGAAACAACTACAGAAGTACCTACAGGAGCACCCAAGAAGAGTTCCTGGCCCTACTTGTTTGAATTTTGTATATATGTTGACATTTATCCATTTCTTGATGTTATTGGTTTATAATATTATAAATAAATAAAACAGAATTTCTGTTTACAAGTTAAACACACTTAGAATTCAGAATTAGGTGTGTCTTAAACCTTCCCTATTATCTTTAAATGCTTCTGTATTGAGTTTCTGTTTAACACCACACACATTGGAACTAGCTCATAGAGTTGAGGATCTAGAACATAGTTCTTTGAGGATCTTAACCCTTGAAGATGTGATTTTTTTGTAATATGTCCTAATTGTTACTGATTAAACCTTAATTTTAATGTTCATTATATGCATGTTTTGATAAATCCAGTTTTTTAATGTCCAATAATTTACACGCCTTTTAATATAGTTTACTTATTATACATTGCTAATAAATATAAAAATAAAGTAAATTAAAATAAATAAGGAACATGTATCCTTGTCCTCTCATCATATGTAAAAAGTAACAAAACAGGTGTTGTAACTGTAGTAGAAACACTAATCCTGTCAACTTCCACCCCCATGCCAGACACCGTTACTTAAGAAGGGCCCTACATAACTATGCTGCAGATAGGTGCCTCTACATAGTTACACGGTAAAAATTATCAGACCAAGCTGAATTCAAACTGACGATCCTCAGCACTGTACCTAACCACAGTACAACGCCTGAGATCGCTTGTCCATTTCAACACCGATGGTGACTTGGTATTATTGCGTTAATAATCCTTAACATATACGTCACACCAAACTATGCCAAGGGTTAAAGATATAAATGAGGAACTAAGCATTTAAAAACCAAACTACTAATAATAGTGGTTTATTTATATATATTTAAGGAAGATATTGCATTTTTTGTTCAATTTAAACAATATTACCTTCAGATTAATGGTGATTAATTTAATAAAACCCACAAAATTTACTGAAATATTTTTAAAATGTGCTCAATATTTTACAATTTTTTAACCTAGATTTTTAGAACCTGACTTGCATAAGTGATATAAGAGTATTGTAAACTTATGATCATACCACAGATATAAGATAGAGGTTAAATAGAACCACTACTATTATATCAGTTAAGATGAAAGGCACTGAGGCAGTGTTTCCACTATATTTTGTACAGTTCTCTCATAATTACAGAGTGTCTCCTGCGTTCTTTTACGGAGGGATTGGGCAGCATAAACAGAATAAATGAGGCAGGTCATAAATGGCTCTTGTTTGAAAGTTATTTATTAGCATTGGATTGTTCATGATATGTAATGGATGTTTTAACTGTAATGGTTCATGTTGGTCATCTAACATCTCATATCATTAAAGAAGTACGAAGAATCGATCTTATCATAAATGGCTTGATGGATTGGATTTAGCTTTGTGACAGGAGATCACTTTTATTTCATATTATATTATTCCATGACTTTTGAATCTTAATACAAATACATATCACAGCTTTTAAAAAATTATTAAATGGTAGCTGACAAAAAAAAAACCATACGATATATATATATATATATATATATACTGTGACGTTTTTACGTCCTAATTTATAAATAATTAATCGCTATGTGGGTTTTACAAATAAGCAACACGATATACTAAACAATTACTAAATTTATTAAATCTATAAAATTAACTTATTACAATTAAATGGATTTATTTCCTTAACTTTAAAACTATTGTGAAAAGTATAATTTACTATTAGGCCTAACTGTTACAATTAAACTAATCTATAATTACAATCTTCGATGGCATCAATAATTACAACTACTAATTGCAAAGTGACTTTACTAAATTCCCTTCTTTTAATTACAATTCCTAGCTCTATAAAGTGACTTTCCTAGATTCTCTACTATTATTTACAATTACTAACTATAAAGTGACTCTACTAGATTTCCTACTATTATTTACAACTACTGACTACAAAATGACTTTACTAGATTCCCTACTACCTACAGTCCAATGCTAACAGTTCACTCACAGTTTCTTCAGTGTCCACAAGTCCGGAAGTCGTCCACAAGTACCGCACTGCTCCTTCGTTGATCCCCACAACGAACCACTCACCGGTAACTTCTCCGTAGACCTCTTCACTATACACGGACACTTCACTTGCACTGTAGAACTCACTCACTGTCGCCGCAAACACCCGGGCTGTAGGCTCTAGACTCACTGACTGACTGACTGACTGACTGTCTCTCGTATCCGAGCCGTATATATCACCTGTAGGTCTCTATCCAGAAGCTTCTCGAATTCCCCCTGCGCCCGAAGTTCCGTGACAGAGCTAGTTCGTCAACCAAGAACAATCTAGAAGTCCATTGAGGTAAGGGCGTTCATGCGTAAGCCATTGTGCCCCAAAGGTTGTAAACAAGCAGGGCAGGTGGTCAGCGACCCATCCATTACTTCCGCATCACCGGTTCCCAGGATGGAGGCCACTTTGTATGTCACACTGCCCCCTTTTTAAGGCTGATCGTCCCGATCAGCTTCCGCTCCATGGTACGGTGCTAGGCGATCAAGGTGGACCACAAGCATCTTGCCTCTTGGGAGTCTTTGAATCCTGTAGACCACATCGTTGATTCGTGTCACTACCCGATAAGGTCCTTGCCAATCCTGTTGAAATTTCGGGCATCTCCCCTTCTTCCGGAGGGGACTGTAGAGCCACACCAGGTCGTTCACCTTGAATCCAGTCGAATTGGCTTGCCGGTCGTAGCGAGCTTTCATTTTGTCACTGGCCATTTTTAGGTGCTGACGAGCGAACTCGTGAGTGTCGTGTAGGTGGTCGACGAGCTCGCAGGCGTAGTCCGTTGCGGGCTGCTTTGCGTCAGGTGGCAGGCTGAACATGAGGTCACTAGGCAGCCGCAGTTTCCTTCCGAAGATCATCCTCGCTGGGGTGAAACCCGTAGTATCGTGGACCGAAGATCTGTACGCCAGGAGGAAAATGGGCACCTTCCGATCCCAATCCCGCTGATTGGTGGACACAACTTTCCTGAGGTGTCCAACGAGTGTCTTTATGTATCTCTCGACCATCCCATCAGATTGCGGATGAAGCGCAGTGGTCCGTGTCTTGTGCACGCTGAAGCACCTCCTTCATCAACAAGGATCCGAAGTTCGTCCCTTGGTCGCTGTGCAGCTTACGTGGCACTCCATACCGACAGATGAATTCGTTCACCAAGCACCCAGCCACTGTTGCTGCTTCTTGATTTGGTATGGCGTATACTTCTGGCCATTTCGTAAAGTAGTCCATGACCACCAGGAGATATTTATTTCCTGCATCTGACATGGGAAATGGACCGGCGATGTCGATGGCGATCTTCTCGAAGGGTGCCCCAACGTTGTACTGTTGCATTCTGCCTCGACTTCTTGTTTGTGGCCCTCGGCTTCCAGTACAGATATCACATTGGTGGCACCACTTCTCTACATCAGCCCTCAAGTTCAACCAGTAGAACCGCTGACGTAGCTTGTCCACCGTTCTGTTGACACCTAAGTGCCCACCAGATGCTCCATTGTGGATCTCCTCCAGCACTTCCTTTCTTTTACTTCTGGGGAGCACAATCTGTTCAATCTGCTTCCTACCATTAGGGGCCTCCCAGATTCTTATAAGCACTCCGTTCTTAACCTTCATTGAGTCCCACTGTGCCCAGTAGCTCTTATACACATGGTTCCTAGCTGCAATATCTTCACAGCTAGGACGAGCCCCCGATTCCTTCTCCCGCAGCAGTGGTCCAACCTCACTATCCTCAAGCTGTTCTTTACAGAGTTCTTCCGGCTCCCATCCACTAGCTGGCTCCAAAGAGACACAACGCACTTCCACGGATGGATTCCTTTCTTCTACCTTGGAGCAGTGCTTACAACCCTCTGGGCAAGGTCGGCGAGACAGGGCGTCGGCATTGGAATGGTTTCTCCCTTGTCGGTGTTCAGAGGTGAAGTTGTATTCTTGAAGACGCTGCACCCATCGAGCTGTCTGTCCTTCCAGGTTCTTGAAGTTCATTAGCCAAGTCAGGGCAGAATGGTCGGTCCTTAAATGGAAAGGCTGTCCATAGAGGTACTTGTGAAAATGCTCTAATGACTTCACGACTGCAAGTAGCTCTCTTCTGGTGACGCAATAATTCCTCTCTGCTTTGGGTAGCGTTCTGCTGAAGTAAGCTATTACAGCTTCATGGTCGTCCTGAACTTGGGAGAGAACTGCCCCTATACTCACATCGCTGGTGTCCGTGTCCACAGTGAACTTCTCTCCAAACCGTGGGAACCCTAAGATTGGAGCGCTGCAAAGAGAAGTTTTAAGTGTCTCAAAAGCCTCACTAGCCTCCGGAGTCCACTCAAACATACGCTGTTCTTCGGTGAGCTTGGTCAGAGGCTTAGCAATATCAGCATAGCCCTTCACGAAGCGGCGGTAGTAGGTGCACAGTCCAAGAAAACTCCTCACCTCATGTTTGTTACGTGGGACAGGCCACTCCTTCACGGTGCTAATCTTCTCCGGGTCGACAGTCACTCCTTCGGATGACACTACGTGTCCAAGATAGTTAACCTTATTCTTGAAAAGATTACATTTTTTTAGGTTTAACTTCAGGTTGGAAGAACGAAGCCTCTTAAAAACTTTCTCCAGATTCTGAAGATGGTCGTTAAACGTCTTCCCTAGGACTATGATGCCGTCCAGATACACTAGACACGTTTCCCAAGTCAGTCCCCGTAGCACATTTTCCATGAGTCTCTCGAAGGTAGCTGGAGCGTTGCAGAGTCCAAAGGGCATCACCGTGAACTGCCAAAGTCCATTTCCATTCCCTATGGAAAACGCTGTCTTCTCTTTGTCCTCCGGAGCTATCTCCACCTGCCAGTACCCGCTCTTCAAGTCCAGGGTCGAGAAGAACTTACAGCCTCTGAGAGCATCCAGAGTGTCGTCAATCCGGGGCAAGGGATAACTGTCTTTCTTCGTAGCATTGTTCAGTAGTCGGTAATCCACGCAGAACCTGGAAGTCCCATCCTTCTTCTTTACTAGTACTACCGGCGAATTCCATGGGCTGCTGGAGGGCTCAATCACTCCATCTTGCTCCATTTCTTTTATTTTTCGCTCTGCCTCTTCTCTCTTCGCCCAGGGTAGTCTCCTAGGTATTTGACGGATTGGTCTAGCGTCTCCAACATCAATTTTATGTTGAACCACAGTTGTCCTACCTTTTGGCCCCGTAGCAGTTTCAAACACATCTTGATACTCTGTTATTAGCCTAGCGACTTGCTTCGTTTGATCCAATGTCATTCCCCTGCATGCATCTCTTACAAACTCCGCTATGTCTTCTGAAAGGTTTTTATGGTCTGAAGAGAAATTCCTATCAGCTCGTGAAACAGAAGAAACCGAAGAACATTTATCTAGGAGCCTACCTTGTTTCAATGCAACAGGATGGTCATTCAAATTCATTATACGGACTGGAACTTCCTTAGAAGATTTGAACAGTGTTTTCGCTACAAGTACCCCACGTCCAAGTTCCTCGTCGTTTATAACTGGTTCCAGCATTAAGTTCTGGCCTTCCAGGAATAGTCTTGTCCATTTCTGCTCTGACGATCTTCTGAGTTCGAGGTGGCAGAGTGGCGTCCTTCAACAAGCGCACCCAAGAAGATAAATTCTTCCTATGCTGAAGAGCAACTTCCTCTCCCCCAATGGTCGTCACTCCTTTCCTGAGGTCTAACTGTAAGCCAAGTTTCGTCATCACGTCCATGCCGAGTATGACGTCCTCCTCAATGTCAGCTACAAGAGCGCGATGCTCAAGACATGCACCCCCGATGCAGAAGGTGGCAACTGTCTCCCCGCGGACGCTGGCAAAGTCCCCAGTCGCAGTCTTCACTGTCCAGGTCGTCGGAGTTATTTTCATTGAGGAAGGACAAATATCTTCATTCAATATCGTCATCGTTGCACCAGTGTCCAGCAAAAGGCTTCTGGGCTCCCCGTTTACCAATCCGTCTATGTAAAGGCTGTTGGTCTGACCTGACAAAGATGCTACGATGATGCTCTTAGCTGGGGCCTCAAGTTGCTGGGTTGACAGTTGCCCCTTCCCATCAACTCTTTTTAGATTTTCCTGCCTCTGCCCCCGAGAGGCTTTACTCGGGCATTTACTTCGGGGATGGCCTAACTCTCCACACCCCCAACAGCGAATCTCCTTCTTCCGGTCCCTCAGGGCATCAAGCACTTTTCTTACGATGTCTTCTATCTTCATAGGTTCTTCTTCCTCTGCGTAGACTCCTCGCAGACGTGCCTGGCCCCGGACGGATTGCTTTACGGCCTCAAACTCTAAGGCTTGCGTCAGGGCCTCGTTTAACGTGTTAGGCCGGGCCAACTTTACAGCCTGCTGCGTCTCAGCATCCCGCAGCCCATCGAGGAACCTTTCAATGGATAGGCTCTCGTAGACAGCTTCGTCCACTGTGGGATAAGCGCCCCTCACTAATCGTGCGATGTCAGCTTCGAATTCTTGAAGACTCTCATTGGACTTCTGGTGACGACTCCTGAGCTGAGATATGTAGACCAGTTTCATGTGTTTATGTCTGAACCGCATTTCCAACCGTCTAATCAAATCTTCGTAATTCTGTCGCTCAGCAGGTGGAACGGTTTGCAGTACGCTCAGAGCTTCTCCACGAAGTGAAAGGCACAACATGGACGCCTTCGCTGATGATGGCCAATTGTAGACAGCAGCGGCAGTCTCAAACAAAGTAATAAAATCTTCCCAGGACATCTTTCCGTCGAAGGTTGGCAAACTTGCGTTATTTACGGGTGGACACACACTGGGCCGAGGTTTAAGACTGGGCGGTTGCTGTCCACTTCCTGAGATCCCAGGTGGTTCGTTGCAGGTTATTGACTCCTTCCTCCCCTGAACCATTTCTTCTAAAAACCTAATCCTATCACCTAATTGCTTCGAACAGTCATCTAATTGTTTTTTAAATTCGCTCGAACAGTCATCTAATTGTTTTTTAAATTCGTTCGAACTGTCATCTAATTGTTTTTTAAATTCGTCTTCAACTTTGCAAATTTTATAATTAAATTCTGTAGCTAACTCTTCCTTCAAGGTTTTACAATTACTATTTAGTTTTTCGGTTAAGTAATCTTTCACTTCTTTTAAGTCACTTTGTAATTTCTCGACATTTCCTTTTAAGTCACTTTGTAATTCCTCGATATTTCCTTTTAAGTCATTTTGTAATTTCTCGACATTTCTGGTAATAGACTTAAGTGAACTAGCTTCAGTTTCAAAAAGGAATGTTTCTGGATCATCCCCTGCTTCTAGCATTGCCTACTTAAGTCTACTCACTAAAACTGATTTTGTTCCAGTATGATCTAAGTCCCTTTCTTCTAACTCCCGCTTTAAATCAGCCACTTTTAAGTCTATTAACTTAACTCCACTAGATGCCATCGTTCTTTTGCAAAACTACGTCTGAACAATATAGAATTACAGTAAATGAATTCAATAAACAGCTTAACAATAACTATCAATAAATAAAAATTTTAAACGTGTTGCTCAACAAATCTATCCCACTTCTGACACCAGTGTGACGTTTTTACGTCCTAATTTATAAATAATTAATCGCTATGTGGGTTTTACAAATAAGCAACACGATATACTAAACAATTACTAAATTTATTAAATCTATAAAATTAACTTATTACAATTAAATGGATTTATTTCTTTAACTTTAAAACTATTGTGAAAAGTATAATTTACTATTAGGCCTAACTGTTACAATTAAACTAATCTATAATTACAATCTTCGATGGCATCAATAATTACAACTACTAATTGCAAAGTGACTTTACTAAATTCCCTTCTTTTAATTACAATTCCTAGCTCTATAAAGTGACTTTCCTAGATTCTCTACTATTATTTACAATTACTAACTATAAAGTGACTCTACTAGATTTCCTACTATTATTTACAACTACTGACTACAAAATGACTTTACTAGATTCCCTACTACCTACAGTCCAATGCTAACAGTTCACTCACAGTTTCTTCAGTGTCCACAAGTCCGGAAGTCGTCCACAAGTACCGCACTGCTCCTTCGTTGATCCCCACAACGAACCACTCACCGGTAACTTCTCCGTAGACCTCTTCACTATACACGGACACTTCACTTGCACTGTAGAACTCACTCACTGTCGCCGCAAACACCCGGGCTGTAGGCTCTAGACTCACTGACTGACTGACTGACTGACTGACTGTCTCTCGTATCCGAGCCGTATATATCACCTGTAGGTCTCTATCCAGAAGCTTCTCGAATTCCCCCTGCGCCCGAAGTTCCGTGACAGAGCTAGTTCGTCAACCAAGAACAGTCTAGAAGTCCATTGAGGTAAGGGCGTTCATGCGTAAGCCATTGTGCCCCAAAGGTTGTAAACAAGCAGGGCAGGTGGTCAGCGACCCATCCATTACTTCCGCATCACCGGTTCCCAGGATGGAGGCCACTTTGTATGTCACAATACTGATTCTATCCACCTGTATCATTCTTTGTTTGCACAATTTAGGTCTATATATACAAAATTTATAAATCAATATCTTGTTTTAACTGTAATGGTTCATGTCGGTCATCTAACGTCTCGTATGATTAAAGAAGTACGAAGAATTGATCATAAGAAGCAATGATGCTGACAGTTGTCACGGGGATCTAACACTGATAATCACATTAGAGATATATTCAATTATAAATGGTTACTGTAAATTTACATAACTAAGTCAGTTTCAAAACTGTACACATTCATAAAAAAAGTAAAGTAGATTTATTAAAGTATGCTTTACTAAGCAACTTTAAAACATAAATAATAAACCCCAAAATTGCCATTATGTGTCTAATTGTTGTTCATCCTACAACCTCACAAGGGTACGCTGTGTTAGCCCCTTCATCCATCTACCTTGTGAGAAATGGTCTCGCCATGGGTGCCCTCACGAGGAATCTCTTGTAATGTATGTACTCAACAAAATTCTGTATTTCCAAAATTGTTATGAGCTCTGAATAGTATATCTCTATAAAATAATTTAATAAATTTCTTTATAGAACTTCCAACTGTGTGAAATATTATTATATATTTGCTTCTGAAATCCACAAGTTTAATTATATGTTGTAAGAACAATAGGAAACAACTTTAAATGAATAATTTTGATAACCGTTAACTTTAACTACATTTGAAGTTATTGTCAATGAAAAAATACAACTACCAAAAGAAATATTAAAAAGGATAAATATCTTTTTAATATATTACTGCTGCTAGTAATGTTTACATGTACAATAACATCAGTAAGAACAGAATGAAAGTAAAAATAATTAAGAACAGCTTATTAAGAAACCTCTGAAATATGGAACTAACAAAAATCAAAATGGTTTCGTCAACAGCTTGACTTTAAACAATTAATTTATATCAAGCTAAAAACTGAAAGATTAAATTAAAAACTGAGCTTCAATATTTTGAATCCAGGTACTAATCTGAAAATCATCCACATGCTTTGGTTTTAGTTTAGCTGATAATTTGTTGCTGTTCAGTTGAAATTTGTAGATTATTTCAATTTTGATTATCATACATATATTGTAAGACATTTTTTTAACTTTTAAACTCAAAAAGTCAATAATTTTCCTAACGTTTGGTTCCATATTTATTTTTCTACAAAGTTTTACGATAGTTCAAATGCTCAAAATATATTTAATCGTTAAATCAAACCGGTAATAGAATGGGTCAGTTAAATTTAATTTACTATCAAATAAAAAAACTAGTCTTGAAACTCTGATCAAGTATATATGAAAAGCATTACAATTTTAACTAGGTATAAAAAACTCAACAATCAAATATAGGGGATTTTCAATATCAACTTTTGATATTGAAAATAAATATTAATAAATAAACAATTTATTTGGTCAGAAATATTTTTTTGAAAAAAATTGTTTTCTATGTAAATTGGATTTTTTTAAATTCAAGTTTGTGTGCATAAATTCCAATATTAAATCTTGTATAATAACTATGATCTATATTCTCTTCTCTATTTAGCTCAAACACACATATTATAGTATCTAATAAATAATATTTTTAGATTATAACCGTCTATAGCTTATAAGATTTAGTTAAAATCTGAAGTTCTGAGAAAATAGTTTTTACAGGATGCCTTTATTGTAAATTCACCATGGTTAGGATAGCCTTTTTTAAAATAAATGTAATAGTGTATCCAAGGAGATATGGCCGTGTACTAATAAAAAATAAACTTATTTTTATTATATTCACACTGTGTAGTTTTAATGATTTTTTTAAAACAAAATATTCCAGCTGGTATTTTTTAGTTTTTTTACTATATTTTCTATATGAAAATTCCAAGAAGTATACAAAATATGTTGTCATCTTATTAATAGTTAGAAATACTGTCCATGCACACTTGTAGGACTTAGAATTTATTTTACTTATTAAAATAAAATATATGAGCATTCTTGAAAGTAATCAAAGTTAAAACATTCATCCAAATAAATTCCACATTGATAATAGGCTATAATAAACACATATTTTCACTGGCTATTGGTCCATTAAACCTGAGGCGGGTACATAAAAATCCTTCACTGGCAGGCGATTTTTGAACAATTTGCAAGCACATAATAAAAATTTCTTTTAAAATATAAATATATACTTAATAGGGACATATTATAAACGTTTGTACTCACAAAGGCGTTGAGAACTGTTTCCTCCCCAAAAACGGGTCGGTATGTTATGTTTAAATATTTATTTTTCATGAAAAATTTGGATTTTGATTGTTTACAACATAAAATAGGTGGACTACCCTTTGACAATGTATATAATGTGGTGCCAATACATATTGGTAACACGTGGTTTCACACAACATATGTGTATATTACAATTGTGTTTCATATTACAGTAACAATGCATGAATGCCAAATGTTGTTTCCATGGAGATAGGCTGACTTCTTCAATAATTAATTTATAACAAACACGTGTTTATTCTTATTAACATATAATTGTGTGTAATTTTATTCAGACATGTTTAGACAGCTGTTTTTAATATACAAATATGTATATTGTTTGAATAAAAAATATACATGCTTTATGTACTTTTTCAATGTAGGATTTTCAAAAACATTACTTCCTTTTACAACTATTTCAATTATAAAAAAGTAAAATAAATTGTAATATTAATTAAATTTTATATAATTTGAAGTCATAACAAAATAAAATGCCTTACATACAAGTGAATAAACAAAGCACGAATAAAAATAGCCAAAACATGAATGTAACCAAATTTTGCCAACTATGGTAAAATTCCAAACACGAGTAAAAAATTTGTTGTCTTTTCGCATCTTAGTGATGATATTAATAACAGAGTAGGGTTTAAGGGAGATAATATCAGGCAAGAACATAAAATAACCAACAATTATATAATCTCAACAATCTTACATAAAAATAAACAAATCCCAAAACTTACAAAAAGATAGTTCTATGCTACTACTGTATATAGAATATATACTATCATGCCATGAATAATTACAACAATTAAAAAATATTATCTTTTTTAAAGTGTCGAGGAAAATAAATGACTCAGTTTTCAGATTGGAGCAAGAAAAAAATAGAATAACATAGCATAACACTAGTGAATTTTATAAAAGCCCATGTGCTAGACCATAAAGACCAAGATCAAGTACTAATCAAGACAAAGATATCAAGGCATATTTTTTACAAGAATATCAGTATACCATCGAATATAAACTTAAATAAAATTAGAAGGAAGGAGGCCATGTAAAGACTGAAGTTCCCTTGGTGAATAGATGAAACAAATATGGAAATAAGAAAATCAAGCGGCAGTAGCAGAGGATGCAGTCGGTGGAGAAGATGCTGCCAGTGGACAATGTGGCCAAGGGATGGTTGTAAACTATTAGCTTTTTATTTTCTATAATACATCATAGTCCTACAAGCCTGAGCCTCAGTAGCCTGAATGTCTGGATAACCCATAAAACCTTGCACGGCAGAAAACGCCCTCAGCCAAGGCAGCAACCAGAACAAGCAGTGAAAAAAGAAAAGAGAAGTTTTTTGAACAGTTGTTTTTTAACTAAAGTTTGCTACAGTTAATAGTGACAAAAATCATTTTTTTCTTCATTTTATTTCTTTCTTAATAAATAAATCATTGTTTGGGTTTGCGGGCTATTGTATCCAAAAAATTATAATCGTAGATGATATTCATATTATGTATCATATTCTTGTTGATGTTAAATAATGAAATAAATTATGTACATTAAACAAACATATAATTATTTTAAAAATGTTTTCTGACTAAACCAGAATGTAAACTATTTGGCAGATGTAAAATTACAGAAATATTAAATAAAAGGTTAATTTTGATTTGTTCTATACAGTAAGAAATCAACAAAAAGATAGAAGGGAAGCTTATATTATATACAAGGGGACACCCCTGCATGCTTCGCGTGCCAACCCTGACGCTTGCTGTACTTGATACACCTCGGCATTCAGCCTCGGCATGTGACTTTTGATTACAAATAATAGGTAGTAGATTAACTGTACAATGTAAAATCACAATATTATATTTATTTACAGTATCTTAATCACACTACTTGCTTTGATATCCATTTTATTATAAATACCCAATGGAATTACTTAGCCTGTTTCAAACGTGTTCATTTTATTTGTTTTTCTTTAAAAGCTGAAGATTAAACTCATAGTATAAAATTAAAAATGCATCTATCACAGAGCAGCTTTGTTATGTGGGATCAATAGTACAATGTCAAACATACAAAATAAAAATGTTTATTTATTCACAAAACAGCTACTATTTACTAAAATCAACCAAATGTTATCCTTAT
The DNA here is from genome assembly GCA_035578905.1 of Stictocephala bisonia. Lineage (NCBI taxonomy): Eukaryota > Metazoa > Arthropoda > Insecta > Hemiptera > Membracidae > Stictocephala > Stictocephala bisonia. The sequence goes on along the minus strand of JAQJVL010000073.1, from coordinate 277,487 downwards.
GGAACAATCTTTAAGGGGTAGTTCTACCCCTTAGGAGCACTTTATCAAGATGAAAAAACTTTAGTTGTCCTATTTAAGACCTAAAGACACAGTATACAAAATTTCAGCTTTCTACCTACATGGGAAGTTGGAGAATTAGTGATGAGTGAGTGAGTCAGTCAGTCAGTGAGGGCTTTGCCTTTTATATATATACAGTAGATAAGTTGAACAATAATGCTTTTTGACAAATCCTTTTGTGAAAACATAATGTGATTTTCTGTTGAGCTGACATTATTTGTCAAAATATGGATAAAAGGGGTTCTTTTTTTAGGATAGACTGTATATAAATCCCTATCAAGTGTACAACCAATCACCATAGACAGCAAACAGTTTGATTCAATTTAACATTCAAATCAAAACAAAATGCACTATTGGATTTATTTATGATATTAAATTTAAAAATGAAATAATTATTCTTTATACTATAATATAAAAAATTCTAGTGTGATTTTTTATTTTTCAGTTAGCTGCAATCTTTTGATGCCAAATTTTGTTGTAACTAATAATTGAAACGATTATTCCTGGACTAAAAGTACTTTTATTAACTGTTTTATTAACTGTCTTTTTAATTTTGATAAATCTCTTCTATTGTTTATTTATAAAACTATTATCATGGCATTATTTTAAAATAGCTAGTATTTAAAAGAAAATAACTGTTCACGGATAGTATAACAAAAGTAGCAAGGGAAATTTCAGTTCAATCTAAAAGTGTCTAACTGCACAAATTTAAAGTTTAGAAATAAGTCAATCTCTGATGGTGATCAAGTGCATTAATCTGCTTCTTTGAATTCAACTCATGACACCCCCTGAAAAATTAATTGGGTTATTTATTCTTTAGCGTAATCCATTCAAATCCAGATATTAATATTTAATAGTCATTAACATACCTCTCATTATGTGACTCGTGGCTCTCAGTTTCAAAATGCAAGCAAACTTCATTACTTAAAGCATATATTTCAAAATACTAAGAAGTTTGTAACTATCAGAGAAACATCAAGTTTTTTATTTCATTAGTGTAGTAAAGATGATTCTAAGTAGAGTTATTTTACAGACATATTTTCTACAATCAATCCCATATTCTATCTCCATATTCCCAAGCCATAAGTAAGCCGACTTGAAAGAAAATTGTTTACAGAAATAAAGATATGTTAGTTTTTTATTTGTTTGCTGGATATCAAGATGGGAACATATGTGAAAAGTGAATGTAGCTTTGTTGCTAAATAGTTTACTTAATTAGAGTTATTAAACAACAGCTATTTAGGTTTTCTTTTTCAATTGTCATATTACATGTTGGTAGGAATACAAAACAAAAGAATGTCACACAACACAAATAAATTTGTATTGTATGACATTCACTTATAATCAACAGCAATTTGTTCATGAACAAAACATAAATAAATATTTGTCACAGGATAACCACTTTAAACCCTAATGTTTTAATCAATGTTTAGAATATGGCTTTCAAAGTCAGCCATCAAACTAATACAAAATTAAAAAGCAGATTAATGAACAATGTCTAAATATAATAAAATCTACAGAACAAAGTGCTTGTTTCTTAGTGTTTAAATATTGATCTTCCATCATAGTACTAAATCCAGGTTTCGTAACCATTCAAACCTTACTTCTCCAGTTAATCCCTCCTGAAAAGAATGTAATGAGTAATCATTAACTACGTGATCCTTAGCTTGAAGTTCGACTTTGCAATAACATGACTAATCATTAGCCATTCTCCACTTACATTTGCGAAGTCGAACTTCAAACTATGGATCACATAGTTAATGATTACCGATAACGTTCTTTTCAGGAGGGATTAACTGGAGAAGCAAGGATTGAATGGTTACGAAGCCTGGATTTAGTCCTATGATGGAAGATCAATATTTAAACACTAAGACACAAGCACTGCAAAAGCGACTTAATAAAGTCCATTCCTTAAGAGAAAGATTTATTCCACCAATGATGGACCATAGGGTCTTAAACCAGAAACTTGTTTCGACCGCCAAACATATCCCATGTTAATAACACCCAGTTGATTTTTGGGGGAAATTCTTTTAAGATTAACTGGGAAGCTAGTCAAAGAGGTGCTTTTTCTAGATTTAAGTCGCACTGTGTGTTTTAAGATATCTTGCAATATGGGGAGATTCTGAGTAGATTTTGAACTCTCTGAAGCCACAAGGGAGCACAATATTCAGCAGTGGAATAAAAACCAGACAAAACTGTAGTACGCAGAATTTGTGCATTGCTTCCCCACAATGATCCAGCAAGTTACTGCACAATGTTAATTTTAGTTTTCGCTTTAGCTGCTGTTTTCTGTAGGTGGTTTTTAAAACAGAAAGATCGCTCTAAACTGACTCCCAAGTATTGTGGATGTTTCAGCCTAACACCATCGAAAAAGTGTTCAATTTTTAATTAGCTAATCTATTACTCAGGTGGAAGCAGGATACTTCTGTCTTTGAATATTTCAATACTTTAAATTAAGCTAGGCCAATTAATTAATCATTAACTTTATTAAGATTAAACGAATCTTCTCACACATTGCATTGTAAAGTGGCATTAAACTGTATAAACCATTTAGATTTTTAAAGGTATTATTATAACAAATAACTTGTTAAATATCTAACCTAAGTTTAGACAAATTTTTCTATTAAAAAAATACACGAAAAACTTATTTTAAGTATAAAATTGTCATTTCATTTGTATTTGACGTATTTATGAATCTTCGTTGAATAAGAACTCAAAATATTCCACTATGATTTAGTAGCATAGTTATATTAAAATACCAATGGAATGTTATCTATTGAAATATTTTGTTTTCTGATTTAAAATACTAACTATTTTATTACTAATAAGCTAAGAAATCATAATTTTTTATTGTTTGAAAATTCTTATAGTTCTCAAAAGCCATATTGTCTAGCTAGTTAAAATTAACTGCTACGTTGTGCTTAAACTGTGTGAGGGCCTACTCTAGCTAACGTATGGTTGGAGTGTAGATTGGGGTGAAAAAAGCTTATAGGCCTTTACTTTTTTAGATTATTTTTGTTTCCATTACATCGGACACCACTATTTACAATTTTAATTAACCTACTCAGGAAAAGAGTATACTACTGAGAATCTTATCTAGTATATTCCATGAATTTTGATAAAATTAATCATCATAAAAGAAATATACCAAAAAATATACAACAGAAATAAAATTTGATAAACTTTTTAACTAACATAGTTATATTTTATGTTTTCTGAGGCATTAATTTAATATTTTAACTTTCTGTAAATTGTGTCATAAAATGAAAATACAATACAGATGGACAATCATTGTTTGTCAATTTTCCTTACTGAAGAATGAGGGTTTTATTACAATCTGTTACAAAATATAACTGGATAGGTATGTACATGACTAATCCACTTTCAAACATATTTCACAATCTATGATTCTTAAAACATCTGGTTAACAAGTTAATCATTTTGCTCAATGTAGCCAAATTAAAATTGTCAATAGTTTAACTAGATTTTATCAAGCTAATTTTCAAGTTGCCAAAATAAATTACTCTAAATAGGAATTATAATATGAAAATAATGAATAAGTTGTGATAAAAGATGAACAAAGAAGAATAACAGAAATTAATTATAAAGTAATTCTTTGTAATATTATAATTACTATTCTTAAACTTATAAATATCTGTGAAAAGCATTCCAATTATACATTAAGGTAAATAGAATCTGAAAAAGTACAAATGTAAATGATAGTTTTTTACTGCCCTGAGTGGTGGCACTCGAGGTGCGACATGGACTACCTGTGTTAATCCCAGCGACCCACAGGGCCATAAAACTGGCACTCGAGGTGCGACATGCCACCTCAGGTAGCCCAGCGAAGGGTTGCGGGGTTGTAGGCGCGCTCTCTCTCTGTGTGTATATATATTTTGTGTATATATATATACAAAATAGGACCTACGTTACTAGGATAATCACACCATTTCAATATTTTGACCTGACCTAACCTAACCTAACTATTCTCCTAACTCAAAATATTCCACTATTCTCTCTCTGTGTCCATAAATATAATATAATATATATATATATACAAAATAGGACCTACGTTACTAGGATAATCACACCATTTCAATATTTTGACCTAACCTAACCTAACTATTCTCCTAACTCAAAATATTCCACTATGATTTAATAGCATAGTTACATTAAAATACCAATGGAATGTTATCTATTGAAATATTTTGTGAATTCAATAACCTAACCAACACGGCCACACTGCTAGCCGAAGCGCCATGTCGCACCTCGAGTGTCCAATTATGACCCTCAGGTAGTCCATGTCGCACCTCGGGTGCCCCCCCTGAGTTACATTAGATAAACAAATAGAATAAAAAGATTTTTGAGGGGAAAGATGCCAAATTTAGACTTAAATACTGTCTGTTTATCAAGTGAAGTTTTGGGGTTAATGTTATATATTTGGAAGATAGTCATGGTTATATGTGTGGGAGATAGTAAAATTGCAGGTAAAACTGAAATTACTTCTCCCACCCATATTATATTCGTTGTTATTTTTTAACATTATTATACACAAAAGTTTAAAACATACAAAAGGAAATCTATTTCCCCAATATTTATTTTATTGATATATTAAACAGTTAAAAGAATTTATCATACATCATATGTCTAAATCCTTAGAGCATTTTAGCTAATTTTTAGTCATTTTTGTGATAGTATTTCACCAATTATTTATATCTCTATATACTGTTATCAGCAGTATAAAGTTAATTTCTTCCTGACAAATACAATACACAAAAATCAGCATATATTTTCGGGTTTACACACATGTAGGATCCATCCTAGACATAATAATTTAGTCTTGCGTCATAATTAACTGACCAATCATACAAAATAAATTAATACTTGATTTCAAACAGATTAACACAAAGATTTTTTTAGAAACACTTGTTAAATTTTAAGAAAGTGAACCAGCGTAAGAGACTACTAATTTTAAAACAAATTTTAAAATAAAAGACCTTAATATTTTAGATATTTCTTCTTTAATATTGTTAACCAAGGCCATAAAAGACTATCTACAGTATAATAGTTATGAAATAATTTAAGCCTTCAACTAACTTTTACTTATAATTTTTTTTAATAGAAATTCAACAATACAGTTATTAATTAATATTCAAAAGAACAATGAAAAGATAAAATTAGCTGCTTGAGTGTGAAAATCAAAGTCTTACTTCCTAGTTCATCTTTTATTTGGGAAAAACAAAGCATTTATCATAAAAGCAGAAATGCAATGAATTCACAAACTGTTTTGCTATAATATTCAATAATGTGTAATTGACAACATACCACTTGTATCGTCATCGGATGTATCGTCTTCGGAGTCTGATGTGTATTCACTGTCGCTAGTGTCATCGGAAGATGAACTTACATCTTCTTCACTCATTTCCACTGAAAGATTTTCATCATCAGCACTCAGTCTCATACATTTGTTGATGAAATGCATAAGGCGCGTACTTTGCTTAGACAGCTCAAGCGATTTTTCGGTAGACGTTGATGTTGCCTCTTTTTCAACTTCACTGCATTGTGTCACAACCAAGATTTCACTTTTGGTTTCAATAACAGAAGTTTTGGTTTTTTTAGGTGATTTTGCATTAGTTTTCTTTTTGCTACTGTTTTTTTCATTGCTTTTTTTCTTTTTCCTGGAACTTTTTTCTGCTTTACTTTCAATTAGAGATTTTGATTTAATACTGGTCTTAATATTATTTTCAGTGGTTTTTATATCCCCTATATTTTTAGTATTACTTTCAATCTCATCTGTGGCATCCGACTCTGATTTTAATCTCTTTTTCTTGCTTTCTTTAATTACCACTTCTTTACTTAATTTTGTCTCCAATGCTACTAAAGTTTCTTCCTTGATTTCTTTGGTTTCAACTTTAATGTCAATTTCAATTTCTCCCTCTTTATTGCTAACTGAGGGGTTGTTGTCTGTCAGCCAAAGCTTTGTGGATTGCATTGCAGTTATTATTTGTGGTTTACCCATGTTTTCGAGATTATTTTCCAAATTGGACTCAGACTGTTTTGAATCAATTACTGGGAGTTCTGATTCTTTTTTTATCTCATTTATTTTAAAACCTTTTATATGCTTAGTAGAATTTAATTTTTTACTGTTTTCACTTTCTTTAGAGGAGGTTTTACTCTGAGTAATTTTTGATTTCACAAACTGTTCCTCTTTATTAAAAAGTTCCTTGTATTTGTGTGTCTGTTGAATTGGGTTTGAAAATTCACTATCATGTTTGACTTCTTTCTCTGGTAGCACTTTAAGCATCTCAACTTCTTTATTTTGATGTTGAGTATTTTCTGGATTTATTACACTAATTTCTTTACTTGTAAGTTTATGGGAGTTGTTTGAGTTTTGCATTCTTTTGCTATCTTTTGATAAGTAACTATTATCAATTGCTAAACATTCTTTTTTATCTACTTCAGATTTTACTAGCTTTTCATTGCTTAACTTACTAGCTAATTCTAAAGTTTTATTACAACTTTGTTTAGCTGCTGACAATTTTTCTGAATCAATTTGTTTTGCTAAATTAAGGTTGCTGTTTGTCACAGCTTTTCCAGCAATTGTCTTGATATCTTTTTTTAATTTTGTTACTACAGTCTCTGATGGTTCATTAGCTTCACTAATGGTTTTATTAGGTTTGGGTAGAATCTCGTTACTTTTCTCTATATTTGTATTGCTACCGATGTTAGATTTTGGTAATGATTTGTTTTTACAATAATCATTTCTTAATTCAACCTTATCATATGTTGATTTCAATACGACATCTTTCTTCATATTATTTTTACTGATAGCTAGTTTTGGTGACAAGGGTTGTATTAAACTTTCATTACTATCTGTGTTTTGTTCAACTTTTTGCTTTTTAAAGGTGGTTTCATTTGAAATGTCTGTTTTAACAATCTCTACAGTGGGTTGAGAAACTTCATTTTTATTTGGGATTTCATTACTTTTATACTGAAGAGCAAGATTATCTAATTGGCCAGCTACTTCTATTTTATCATCAATTACTACATTTTTATTTGAATCCCCTAACATTTCCTGATTCTCAATATGCTGAGTACTAACTACATTGTCATGTTTCTGGCATGGATCGTTACTGTCTTGGCTCATATCCAAACTTAATTTATTTTGTAAATCATTTGTTTTTTTTATAGATTGCTGAGGAGTAAATTTTTTTTGTAATTCAAGTGCTGTTCGAGATTTATTTGGTAGAGCGTTTTTACTCATTTCTGATATTCGATCCTTTTTTCGAAGTTTTGGTGTTTCTAAATAAGTATTTGATGTTTTACTTACTTGTTCTGAATCTTTTGTAATCTCAACTTCTTTCGTTTTATCGACTGATCTATTATCCGACAAATCACTACTTTCCTCTTTAATTATTTTATTTTCTTTAACTGGTATTGTCGCTAGATTCACACTTTCATTAAATGATTTTTCTTGTTTTAATTTCATATTTAACTCTAAGCTTTTATTTTCCTGGCATAAAACTACATCAGGCGTGTTTTTATTTGATTCGTGTCCTGACAGCAAATTTTCATTAAAATTTGCTTTTATATAACTACTAGACTTTGGTTGTTCCTTTTTATCCAGCCCAAAATTTGTATCAACTTGACTAGAACTATCTGTGCTAAATTGTCTTTCCAAGAATCTTTTATTTTTTAATTTATTTGTGTTCGGCTCAGTTCCTGTCAAGGAACCGTCTTCTTTTTCACATTCAGTTTTGTTTTTTATAGTGTTTAACTGACTATCAATACAGTCAATTGCTACATCAGCAAGTTCACTTTCCTGGTTGCTTTTTATATTCTGAGTAGAATATTTATCACACTTTTTATCACAAGTTTTGTCTAAATGTCTTATATCACTAGCTAAATCTTTGAAAGAGTCTTTTGGTGATGTTTTGCAGCTTGATTGTATATTATCACTAAAGTTAACTTCTTGAGTAACCTTTGGAATGTTTTCTTGACATACATCACTAAAATCATTTATAGGTAGCTGAGGTTTTTTAACTGAAACTCTATTACCTAAATTGCCTTCTTCAATGATTACTTCATACTTAAATTTTCTCAGGAGTTTTGGTGAAGATTTTTCTTCAACATGTAAGGAGTCAATTTTAAATTTAAGTGGACCAGAAATGCGCTTCTTTTTTTTAGTAGACCTTTGTTTATTAGCTTTGTTTAGTGTCTCAGTTTGATTTAAATCATTTAACTTTAGATCTTCACTTGCCTTAACTTCATCTAAAGGCAAATCCTTTGAGCTCTTTTTATTATTGTTTGGTTTTCTCTTGACTTTTGGAACATTGCCATCATCTAATTTTGAATTGCTAGAGGACTTTTTTCTTACATAAGGAAGGGCTGCCCTCTTATTTTTATTTTGTGTTGCAGTATTTTCAGAATTATTATTTTCAACTATCAATTCCTTTTTATTAGTTGGACCAAGTTCTTCTAAAATCATGCAATCAAACAGTGCAGCTTCTTCTTTAAGTAATTCACTGTCAATTGACATTTTTCTCTGGGGAAAAAGAACTACATCTGTTTCTAAAGATACTTTTCTTAAAGGAACTTTTTCTGTAGTTTGTTCAGTAGTTTTCTGTTCAACCGCTGGATAAACTGATTTAATAGTGTTGGTTCTTTTAAGAATCCCACTTTTAGCACCCTCAGCATTTTCTATTTCTTGTTCACGTTCTTCCCATATCCGTTTCCTTTTTGGAGAGTCTTCCTCTTTTATAGGTTTCTCCTTAATAAGATATTTTTCAATCAACATCTCTGCTTGTGATTTCTTTTTCTTAAGTTCTGGGTTTTCCTTAGGTTTCCTAGTTTGCATTCTAACAGTAGTTCTACCTCTTGATATCACCCCTGGTGTAGATTCTTCATTGTCATTGGTTTGCTTTGATTTTCTTGCAACATTTATGTTGTCTGTATCAATAATCATTGGTCTTGGCTGACGGAAATAAGTTTTACCAGCCAAATGGCGCGGTGAGTTTCTATGACTGCTCATATCTCTCCTTTGCATTAACGGTGAAACTGATTCAGATATAGAAGATAACATAGGAGAGTAAGAGCGCAAACCACGAGGCATTGGGTTAGATGACATCATGGAAGACACTGGAGATAGGTAGCTAAACGAATATGGAGATGATATCCTAGATGTAGCAGAAGTATAAGGAGAAGATGACAAGTAATATGAAGGGGGTTGGCTTGAGCCATAGTAATAGTTGTGATCTGAATAAAGTGGCATCTTGGTATAAAAATAATATAACCAGTTATGTGTATATTTTTCCTAAATAAGGTCTCTCTATTTACAACACATATTAGTAGTTAAACAAATGTACTTATCTCCAAGTTGCTACTAACCCCACTGTGAAAACAAAAATAATGTTTGTAACATCCAAAACAAACCGATCCAGAATATTCATAGGCACTGGCATCTTGCACTGGACACAAGACACTGTCACACGACACAGACGACACTATGAGATTAGTTATACGTCCACACTCGCATGAGACTCGCGACAGACACTAAGTTTGCAAAGAATGCTCTCAATCCCTCCTTCTCACAGGCACTGAGCTATTTTTGATGGCAAGCTCAACTACACTAATAGGTTAGCAAACAATGGATTCTACATTCACATTTAACTGACGATTATTTTAATTAGACACATACAAACATTTTCTTCAAATAATTGTTTAAAGATCTGAATTATAAAATAGTTAAAAATACTTATTAAAATAAATAAAAATGGCAATGAAGATATATTTATCTATAGCATGTGGAGAATCAATTAACAATTCTATACACAGAACTATATCTTTGAGAGGTGGTTGACAATCCACTATTTATAGTATTATTCCAGTAATATATTTGTACTATTACAGGATAAATGCCTAAACATGAAGGAAATATAAACATTACATTTTTTTATTTACACTGAACACTATACATAAAATTTTGGGATGTATTTTATACTTTGTTTGTATTCAATGATCTAATATGTAAGAATTTACCATTTGTTCAAATTGTTAGTTTTTATGATTGCTCTATAAAAATTTGTTTGAAAGCTTTTTTTATACGTAGCATTTATATTATTCTGCGCAAATTTTCTTTCAATTCATTTTAGATAACATAATAATATAAACATTTACAAATTTATTATTTATTTTTAAAAGTGTCTTGAAGTTTTAAATCAAACGTAAACAGTGCCACTGCACCAATTAATAGTAATTGAATCCCTTTACTAAATAAACTAAGCTATTTTTAGCTATGATAGAGCATTTTAGCTGTGACAATTACACATTAAAAAATGTGTTTATGGTTTTAAAAAAATTTAGTGAGTAATATTAAGAACAATAATTACTTTTTAACTCAGTTTTCAACTTAAGAGAAATGCTGTTTTCCAACATTTTATAACAAAAACGGAAAAATATAATAATGAAATTGATGTAACATTAGATATGATATTAACAGTGCTAGGCCTACTTCATTTTTCAAAGAACAGAGAAATAGAGAGGTCTTAACTGCTAATTGCTACATGTCGATGTCTAACAATCTACCCGAGGTAAGCACTTGTTTTCCAATGTTGTTTGTAAGAAATGTGATGTATGTCAGTTATATGGGGTTTCATTAGCATTGCTAAATCTTTTATAACAGAGACCTTATCCAACAAACAGACATACACAATTTACGTGAGGTAGACACATGTTTCCCGATGTTGCTTACAAGAAATGTGATGTGTGCCAGTCAAATGTAGTTCCTTATCATTGATAGATCTTTTATAACAAAGATATTATCCAAAAAACATTCATACACAAGCATTTAATTTTAACAGTGGTTTTCAATCAACACCTTTTAGAAGACAATAATTAACCTAGACACATTTGTTTGATTTGTGTATAAAACCAAATTACATGGAGTGCGAAAAAAACAAGAGCATCAATATAATTGATGACTAAACCACAGTAGTTTACCCACAAAAATAGGCTATTTTTAAATGGCTCCAAACAAATATTTGCAGACTGAACACCTTTTAGAATTAAATTATATCAAATTAAAAAAAAATAATTCTTAGTTTTTAATTTTTAAATGCAATTTAAAAATTGTTGTTGTTTTTTTAAACCTATAACAACCATAAACAGAGAAATGAATATAAAAATACATGTTTTTTATATCCTAATAATCAAGCAATAAAATATTCAAAACACCTGAAGTATTATGAAACAAAGTAAGAAACGTCAACCACTCGCAACAAGCAAATTAGTATTGTATAAAAACATAAACTCAGAAAAACCTCACTTAACTTTGATATGTTTTGTCTTGAACCAGTTCCAAATATTGACTGTTTGTAAATTTGGCCTTGATTCTCTAAATAACTGGCCAAGAAACTAAATCAACTTAGTTATGACGATAAATATAATAAATAATGATAACAATTTTGTACAAAGGACAAAGCTATTATAGCTGGAGGCCATTACGATTTTTTTTTACCTTAATCCATTTAGTTAAATAAATCCAATACAAGTCAACGTCAAACAATACAAACTTACCCCGGTATAAAAATAAAATGTACAGATATTATGGTAATCGATTTCAGTAAACCATATTTACCATCCACACACCAGAGGGATTCACAAAGGAATGAATCCTAAATTCTATACATATGTACATTTTGTACTTATATTGTAAGAAATTTGTGTTATGTGACGTATTGCATTTCTACCAACATGTAATATCCTAACTAAGAAACTATTAAATAAACCGATCAAACAAAAGATTATTATATTATTTTTATTAACATTTTTGTTTTATTATGGATATAAAGACAATTTCTAAATGTTTATAGAAAACCTGGAATTGTAGACTTTTTTGCCTTTTATTTGTTTATTTTATTTTGTTATTATTAATAGTTGTTGTAATGAATTTGGTAGAAACCTTTTAATAGTCTTTACCTGAAATCTACATAGATAAAGCCTACCCAAAATTGGCTTTAAGGGAAGTCGACAGCCCCAGACAGTAATGTAGCAATAGTAATTTTAATGTCAGCGGGCCAAAACTTTGTATTTAAACTTTACCATTTGTGTTTATAATTATAATGAGTTATAGTGAACACTTTAGGATTGTTAAAGGTCCATTTTAGTGGACCATAATTACATGTAAAGTTTTACATATTTAACCATGAAAAAGTATAAAAATACTCAAATTTGTACAAAAACCAACTAATGGTCCACTAGAATAGGGCCTCACCTTTCAAATACCTTTACAATCCCATTATTTTTATGAACCGAATCGCTGAAATAGAAAACCATGTTTTTGGTGTTTTTCACGGAGGGGAACAGCCACATTAAGTATATAGGTAGTTTAAATATGAAAAAATTATTTACCAAAGACATGCTAAAATATTAATTTTTCAGACTGATAGTTTTATTTTTGTCTATATCAAGTTCAAACCACAGCTAATCTTTATCTACACCCACTGAAATCTTAAAACAAATTAAAAATATAAATTTATTTCACTTTCAGACATAATAGTACACACTACATTGTTGTTCTATAAACAAATTAGAGTAGCTTTATAAAAAAACCATAATACTGTAATTAAAAGAAAAAACTAGAAATTCATTGAAAACAAAATAAGGTGATCAGCAAAAACTGTCTAGTCAACATAACATAAAGTGAAGCTGGATTTTAAATACACATTACTGAAATCATTACTGCACTACTTTAAAGAAAATTATAAAAATATGACATAAACAATTACATTTTTATATTGCCTTATAAATATTCTTGCAAACCAGGGATTGTTTAACTTGATAATAGGAAATATATTTTAATTTAACTATTGCAAGCAAAATTTCTAACATTAGCAATAATAAACTTTTAAACAAAGCTATAGACTGAGAATAAGTGCCAAATGGAGACTGCACTCCGTCAAGATATTCTCGTCCTGGCAACTGCCCAGAGTTGGTGTTCCATCCGAGCACACTCTACCTGGGTCCGCTAAAGACTAATTACTGCTAGCCCAAAACCAATGATTAATGAACTTTTAAACAAAGCTATAGACTGAGAATAAGTGCCAAACGGAGACTGCACTCCGTCAAGATATTCTCGTCCTGGCAACTGTCCAGGATTGGTGTTCCATCCGAGTACACTCTACCTGGGTCTGCTAAAAACTAATTACTGCTAGCCCAAAACCAATGATTAATGAACTTTTAAACCATTTCAAACTATCTTCAATTGGTTATGTTCCGCATACTGTATTACCTACTAACATTTACAGCAGACTGTTTTGAATGATATCGGACAGTATTTTAATAAAGGTAAGAATTTTAAGAAAATAATTTATTTCTTCTGAATTCCTGTGGATGTCCTCAACTAACATGCTATACCTACTTAATTTCTTTAGCCTTAACATTATTACAATATTTTTATTTATATATTATTACCTATTTAACAAAAAATAAACAGATGTAACTTAATTTGTAACCCACAAGAGATGATCAAGCCATGTATTTGGCTTGACCATCTCTTCGTATTTAGAACCCACATTAAATGGTGGGAAGGCATTTAGAATTTAAAATTAATTGATGAAATAAAATACATATAGTATATGAAGTAGTAATATTCATCTTGCAGTCAGAGGGTGTGATGTTAATATATTGGCTGCTTCTTCGATATAGTTTTTTTACAGAAAGTATCCAAAGTGATTTATTTCTTGTTTTTGAGGTAAACGTTAAAATTTAGTTTTTAAATTATTCATAATTGTATATTACTGCTTTTAGTATATATGTGTGTATTAAAGGGGTCTCACATTCTTATTTTTCTTGAAAAATATTTATCAATTTAATTACTGGAATAATTGTTGCTATATGTCAATTAGCTGAAAATCACACCAATACTATGTTGTTCAGATTCAACGTAAAGCTGTAGGTCCCGTAGTGCCCTGGGCTTTTAATAAACGGTTCTTTCTAAGAACAGTCTAACTCAGTTAGTAATCAGATTATACAGGTCAGCCACACTTATCATTCATATACAGCATTGGCGGCAGAAGGAGTTTTGAGCGGGGGGTCAATCGGGACAAAAGCGAGAGGGGGTTGCTTCCCAGAATTCGAAATTTTGAAAATGAACACACCGGAAATCACATTTTACACTAACCTAGCACTTAAACTTAGCATAGAAGGACAGTATATACTATGGTAATAATTAAATATTATAAACAATATTATATAGTTCATATTTTATATCTTCTTTTATATTCTTACCATAGATTGAATATCTTCTTGTTAGTCTAACAGAATAAATAATAGCCTAATAGTCAAAAACTAACTAACTGCATTGCCGGAGCGGTACTAATGAACTGTCAGAAAAAAAAACAATGGAAATTACATACCAACATTCAAAACATTTATTTTGTGTTAAATTTCAGTAGGCCTATCACAAAACAATAATACATTTTCTCGCCACTTAACAAATGTTTTGATTTCGTTGGTACTTCAACTACTTGGAAAAAATTTGACTAATGTAATGAGGTACTGTTTTAAACAAATATTAGTGCAGAATTGGGTTAATTAATAATAGTCAGGATGGAACAATTACAAGAAGTAGACTTTATTAACATAAAATATAACTGTTAAGAAATTAAAAATGTTGTACAATTGCTGAGATAGCCATAAAAGTAGGAATAAGTGTCTGTTTTACTATTAAAAATAATATTACAAGAATTAGTTTTTGAAATTTCCGAAAACTAAAGATCTACTTTCCAAGTAACTGGCAAAAATTCTTGCAATGGCATTGTCATATATATATTTTGCAATGTCTTTATGAACTGATGAGATGGCCAGTTGGTTCAACCTCTTTTGTGTGTCATTGTCGAAAGAGCCACGTTTTCAGTCGGCGAAGGCAAGAAAAAGTTCTTCCGGCCATTGCTGAAGATGCTGGCAATACAAGAAGCACCTTGCCAACTTTAATAATTTCAGATAGAAACACTTTGTTTTCTTGACATTGGCTTTTTAAAGTTGCTACGGTTGCGTTTTAATTTCCTGATATTTTGATAAATTTTGCATGATGGATAGTTGGCTTATGTGCTTTGTCTGGTCTAAATTAGATTGACAATGGTAACAAAGAATATCCACTTAGCTTCTTACTTCTTCTGTCTTCCCTTTTATTGCTGCCATCAGAACATTTTCAATATTTGTGTATATTTTGACTCAAGGATGTTGAAATCTCTATTCAATTTCTGATTTTACAGTGTACACAACTTCAAGTTACTGTTATCTCAAATAATTCTCTGGGCAGGAGAATGTTACTGCTTGAAAATTTTAAGGAACATATTTTTGTTCAAATCGTTTTGGAGGTGTATGAATATGAAAAGTGTTATGGGCAATAAAACCATATCTGTCCGTCATTTCTCCACTTTATTCCAAAATTTGTTGAACTTCTCATAAATTCTCAAATTTGTTAATTGATTTTTAATTATATTGTTACTTACAAATTGTTGTGTGAGAATTTAAACTAGGTTGTATGAATGATAAGTTAATCAGCCACGCCAAAATGAAAGTGTTTTGATTGATTAATACACTATGATATCAAAACTAATCTTTTTTTGCCTTTGCTAAAAATTATTAGTATTCAATATTTCTTCTATGAATAAATCTGACCCTGAACCCCTAGGGGTTCAGCTGACCCCCGGTTTCGTCCATTGATATACACCTTAAAATATGCACAAAGTTGTGTCAGCGTCTCATATCTCAGAATTGGCTACTCAAAAACAATATTTAAAAAAATACATTATGCTAAAGATCCCCAATTCAGAAGGTGTCTATATTATAAGTTTGTATGGTTAATATGATTGGGTAAAAGTCTTGGTCCCAAACATTCAGTTATTCATTTCACAGAATCATTTCAGGTTTCGGTCCTATGGAACACTGGCTAGATTAATACAGTTTTTCAACTATTCCATAATTATGATTTCAGAGTATTTGATAACAGAACGGTTTCATTTATTCTTTCTTGTTTTTGTGTTATATGTACAGTTTTAATTTAATTTAATGTTTCATAATTCACTTGATGATAATAAATTCATATTGAAACATATTGTATACAAGTACAGAACTAATGCTTCATTTAAACTGTTGGCAGGTTAGTAATTAGTAATGCTATTATTTCAGTGAAGCCAAACTGAGCTGAGACTATAGTGGAACCAACCCTCCTCCTCATCACATGACACAAAAACTTGTAATCTAGAAGGTAAAACTAATGCTTCATTTGAACTGTTGGCAGGTTAGTATTTATTAATGCTATTATTTCAGTGAAGCCAAACTGAGCTGAGACTATAGTGGAACCAACCCTCCTCCTCACCACATGACACAAAAACTTGTAATCTAGAAGGTAAAACCATGCGCAGATCCCAGAATTAAGTTAAATGCATAAAATCATGTAAAATCAGACATTTTTCTCCTAAATCTAAATATACCATTATTTGTTAGAAGAGACAACGTTTAAGACCTCTGCCCCTCTGAAAATCAAAAACATTCACCAAAACCCAAAAATGAGTAATGTTAAACTTTAACACCCATGTGGGGTATCAAATTAAAGGTATTCTACTCTTGATTCATAATACAACATCAGATTTTATGACAAAAATATTGATACGGGCCTCACTGCTCCAAAAACAAAAATTAATTGAGTCACTGCTAGGAGACACCGCAAGGCTGCAGGCCGAGTTGCACAAAAGGACTAAAGGCAGAGTTCCCGGACGATGCTTTAGGCCGTGCTTTCCTCACGAGCGTTGCAATTGACGGGGTTGGCACGCCAAGTGTGCAGGAGTGTCCTCTAGTTTATGATAAGTATAAGATTAAATGTAATGTTGATATGGGAAAGCAAACTTGATACGAATACTGAACTTCACACCACCTAATATATTCTAAAAATATAAAATAATATTTTTACCTATTTCAAAATGGTAAAGGTTTAAAAGTTTTAGTGCTAAATTTCATGAAAACAAAATCAAAAACAACAAATTGTCAAGGTATCTAATATTTAGCTTAAAAAGGGGCAAATCATTTGGTACATCATTTGTTACAATCGGACAGTAAATAACTAAGAAAATGTAATTTTTCTGATTGTGTACAAAATTTAACTGGTGGTTTTGTTAAAGTCAATAGACAAAAGTATATGAAAGTTGCAAAAATATTTTGCACACAATCAGAAAAATTACATTTTCTCAGTTATTTACTGTCCGATTGTAACAAATGAGATACCAAATGATTTTCCTTTTTATAATATAAATATTACATATCGTGACAATTTTTTGTTTTTATTTGGTTTCATGAAATTTAGCATTCAAATTTTTAAACGGCCGCCATTTTGAAACAGGAAAACTATTATTATATATTTTTAGAGTATATTTTATATACTTGAAAAAAGTTCAATACTCATGTCAAGTTTTAAAACTATAGCTAATACCATTTAGGAGATAAGCATACTTGGGATTAACGATTAAAAATAATTAATTATTAAATTTAATCGTTACTTTTTCTATTAACTTTTTAACTTATTCGTTAGTTTTGGTAATGTTTAACTTCTAACTTTAACTAGTTGACAATTTGGCTAACGGTTAAAGTAACTCAGTTAGTTTTTCAAATGTGATAAAAGATGCCATTTGGTCCCTCAGGTCAAAGACCGATTGTTTTCCTCATCCCCCAAGCAAGGTCACTGTTTTGAAGACGCACCCCCTCCCCTTTACTTACATTTTACTGCCTTATAAATAAAAAAAGGAGGTCCAAATGAGTATACCATTATTGTGGGATTGACTTGTGTCCCTGGGGTGATCATTTCACTTGACTAGTTTATGTTTAGGGATAAAGTTGAGATAGTCATTTAGTTATCTTGTTTTAAATCAACGTGTTGGGCCTAATCTTGTTTATCTTTCATAAACTCTAATACTGAATTTTACCTGTTTACCCATCTATCTGTTTAATTAATTAGGAAAATCAGTTGCATTTTGACGTTAATGCTGTCAATACTTCCTATTTCGTAAGCTTAAGCGGCTGGAGTTATTATTAACAACTAGTTCTTTCGATGTCAACCGCGTCAAAGGACTATTTACAATATATACAGTTCCAGACGTTTCGCCCATGCTACGATGTGGCATCCTCAGTGGTTAGGCTGAGACTGACCACTGAGGATGCCACATCGTAGCATGGGCGAAACGTCTGGACAGGGCCGCCCAGAGGGGGGGGGGGCAAAAGGGGCAAATTGCCCCGGGGCCACACAGACTTAGTTCACAGGGGGCCACATTTCATGCAACAAAAAAGAAAATACTTAATAATCTACTAGATAAGATATATATCAAAAATGATATTAGGCCATATAAGTCTTCCAGTTTTTTTAAAACTTTTAAACTAAACCATTGGTTTTATAGCAACCAGGGAGCCTTTTGGAGCAAGTACGTGTATGGGTGGGCGGGCAGGTTACTACCATTGTACGTGTATTTTACTATCACTGTTCGTGTATAGGTGGGCGGATAGGTTACTACCACTGTACGTGTATGGGTGGGTGGGCAGGTTACTACCATTGTACGTGTATGGGTGGGTGGCGGCAGGTTACTACCATAGTACGTGTATGGGTGGGCGGGTGGGTTACTACCACTGTACGTGTATGTCCTTACTGTACTGTACACTGGTCTTTGAAGTTTGTCAGTGGTCGACATAGTGGTGTGACAGCATACGCTCTGGTTGGTGTGTGACTGCAACTGTACCCCTCGCCAGTTGTCTTGTTTGCGAACAAGTGTAAAGGCATGCAGCTTGTGAACACACCAAAATATAAATTCCAGTTTGTGAACATATAAATATACTTGAGTGGTGAGGACAGTGGGTCACCTCTATGAGATGTCCTGTTTTCGTACAATATTTATATAAAACATGTCAAAAGACCCACTAACTTTAGATTTGTACTACTCAAAACTCAGTTTTTGGACGTGTTTAATACAAGGTGGACAAGAACGTTTTTGTATGTTTTATTTTTTAACTTTAATTTCAAACGTATATACTACTTCAAACAAAATTGTTATACTTGTCCTAAATTCAACTCTATCTTGGCTTTTAGTGGTAGGAAAATCAATCGCTTGGTCACGTTATTTATTATCCCTACAAAACCATTAGTTATGATATATTACTATTATAAACTTAAGATAATACAGCAATTGCGAATTGATTTGTATTTGTAGTGGTTTGTTGATTAAACTTTTATCCTTATTTTATATTTTTTCACAAGTTCTGTTTATGTAGCTAAATAATCTTGATTTAGTGTTTCAAAAATCCCTTGACTCATCGTAGCAAAATAATAGATATATATAATGTGAAAACGAGTGATCAGTAACCTGCAGCCTAAAGTATGAAAATTAATAAATTGTAATAAAAAAAGTGGAAGCCTAAGAACAACACAATTAAATAAGCAAACAAAATTATAGTAAAAACATTTTAAATCTGTCATTTAAAAAAAGTCTTTATGAGAAAAGGTTCTCACAAACTTGGTTTCAAAGCTGGTAGTAGGCGGCGGCACTCCGTTCGAACGTGGTAACGTTGCACTCTTTCCCGGCACTGATTTTAAGAAATAGTAGTCGTATTTAAGTAGTAACTGTGTTTTGCACCCAAAAACCCGCAGGCAAAATATACAATGTTGTAACAACGTGGCTGGAAGAGTTCAATTAATTGTCATGAAGGGTAGATCGGGAACATCGTCAATCATTAGTCTGTTTGTTTACTGTCGTCCAGTAAGAAATATTTTGTTATTGTTGTATTTTATAGAGTGATATTTCTGTAATTTAATGCGTTCTTTTGGATTTCCTAGTAAACTAATATAATTATCAATTAATTTAATTTGCTATGATTCATATTCCATTTAAAGATTTTGAGAGAACAAAAAGCTAAAGTTTAGGCCCAATAATTTATGGTAACATTTTATTGAAATCAATAAAAACAGAATATAAATGTTTCAATATAGTATTGTAGTATACTGCAAAGTAAATTATATATTTTTACAGTATAAAAAGAATAAATTAACGATGAAACCACTAAATTACAGTAGATTTCTAGGTACTTAAATCTGGTAAATATGCATACAACAACATCACCGCTCGGTTACCGGATGTGCAACAATATGTGTGTATGATGCATTACATTCAACTTGCCCTACGCTATCGCGGGAGGAATTGGCATAATATTGTCTAAAAATTATAATTTTGTTACGTTCTGTACTATCCAGATTCATCTTCCATCATATTTAACCGGTTAACCAGAGTTTACTGTACATGCAATTTTTTTTTTTTACTTTCTATCTAGTATAATGTTTTCTTTGACATTTTAAATTTACTAGTTATTATGACATGGATGTTCGTAAAGACATTTTACCAATATATTATGACATAGGTCTTAATGAAAAGAGGAGCTCTTAAGTACACAGTTAATAGATAAACCAGCTTCATCATTGTTCAGATTTGTACAACTCCTTTTGAATAATATTTATTTTGTGACATTTAACTTGTCATTTTAAATTTACTAGTTATTATGACATGGATGTTCGTAAAGGCATTTTACCAATATATTATGACATATGTCTTAATGAACAGAAGAGGAGCTCTTAAGTACACCGTTAATAGATAAAACAGCTTCATCATTGTTCAGATTTGTACAACTCCTTTTGAATAATATTTATTTTGTGACATTTAACTTGTTGTAACTCTTTTATTGTCTGGTATAATTTACCCTGAAACTGTAACAGGAACAGGGGTGTATTCTCAACATATTCAGTAGAGTAGCTCTTGATTAAAAACCAATTATGCCCACCTACAGGTTGTTCCCAAACAAATAGCATAATTGATAAATGTTGTCATTCATTAACATAACAAATCTACGACCAATCAAAATAGTTTTCATAATTTTTTTACTGTCACTGACGAAGGAGTAAGCCATTTATATTTTTGACAATCATTAATACAGTATTTATTTATTATTTGTTGCGTGATAAGTGAAATTAACTAAGATTGAACCACTGTACGTGTATTGTTGAGCGGGAGGGTCAATACCACCACTGTTTGTGAATGGGTGTGTCAATACCACTGTCACTGTACGAACGTGTACACTGTGATGTACATCAATGATATAGTATTCAATTTGACAGACATAAATTTTACTATGTTTTATGCTGAAAAAATTGAGTTGGTACAAAATGCCTTTTATGCCTGTGAAATAAAAATTGAATAGTTTTAAAGTTTAGCACAAAGACAAACTAAAATCACGAATATAAACTAGATGTTTTAATGTCTAACATCAATAAGCTACGTACCCAGTAGTCTACAACCTGTTTTGAAAACAATAACATAACCGCAACTCTTAGTTGACTGTTTTTAAAGCACTAGATGTTCGCGCTCGCCAAATTATCTTACTTCGTGAACATTCGGCCACATGCTCTTTAGCTAGCGAAGCCAAGTGGCCTATACAAATTTATTGGCCCTTCCCTCCCTCACCCAAAGCTAATATCTTTGGCAAGGATGACTCCTCAACTAGTAATCGAAGAGCTGCAGCGCCCAACTATGTAACTGACTGTGGCATTGCTTGGTTCGTTATTATTTATTTAATATTAAAGAATAGCAGTTTTGTTATAAGAGATTGATGTTATTGTAGTGGTAATACTTAAGGAAATGTTTAAAAAGTTATATGACAATTAGAGAAAAACTTACCGGAGCTTCGCAGCTAGCCCTAAGAAAACGTCCATGAACAAGAATCTTAATTACTCGTACAGTAGTAATCTAACGAAAAGAGATGGTAAGAATATCGTAGAATGTGCTAAAATTAAAATATCAATTATAGTATATTTGACAATCAGAGTAATTAAATTTATTTTGAAGTGAAGGAATGGGCCACATGGTAAACTTTGCCCTGGGGTCACCAAAAGTCTCTGGGCGGCCCTGTGTCTGGAACTGTATATATTGTAAATAGTCCTTTGACGCGGTTGACACCGGAAGAACTAGTTGTTAATACTGTCAATACTTGATTAATTGATCATTACATATCTAAATTGTCCTGTTCAAAAGTAGTCGGGAAACCCCCTACCCCAATATTTCAAGTAACAATTGCTATATTTCGTTCTGTTTTCATTATTTTGCTATTGGCACGGTCGAAAAGAAAAGAAAATGATAATATTATCTTTAATATTAATATTGATAATACTATCAATGGTAATTAGTTTTGTATTTTTTTTATGATTTATATAGTTTTCATAATTTTTAATTAACTTATTTCAGTAAGAATAAAACATGCACTCAGAACGGCAAATTCTTAAACATCTAATAAACGTAATTGCTTATCGAAAATAGTAGGAATAGATCTGCTTTCACTCACTTATAGAGTGAGTATATTTTGTTCAGTTTTTGTTTACCGCTAATCGGCTGATACTTTCTTATCAGTGACCCTTCCTTATCATCTCCAGCCTGATAAAAATCACCTGGAGTCATTATGTCACGATATTATTTGGCCTTTCTTATTATCTGGTCAATTAAAAAAAAAAATGTTTTTGCTATCGTGAATTTCCTATAAGATAGTTATTGATTTTTTAAAGTATAGCTTAAAATGTAAAACTTTAATTTCAAAGACTTATGTCAGTTTTTGTTAATAATTTTAAAAATTAAATTAAATATTTAATTTTTAAGATTTCGGACAGTTATATAACAAAAATTACTGTATGAATTGCTATAATCTAATTAATAGTATTGTATAGTAATGTATTATAAATAGGCCTATTTATCTAAGATATTATAAATAATAAAAGCTAATACAGGTTAAGTATTTGTTTATTTATATTTTACTGTACCAAAACTAACTTTTAACTTTCAATTTCAGTTAATTTTCTAATAATTTAACTTTATTCAGTTAGTTTCAATTTATTCTAACTTTTAACTTCAATTAGTTACTTTTTTAGAGTATTAACTTTAACTTTATTCAGTAATAAAAATCATTAACTTTCCCAAGTATGGAGATAAGGTATTTTTCTTAAACACACAGAGATTCAGACAGATGCCAAACTAAGCGAGATAAAACACATCTTCATAGTAACTTTTTTGTTTATATTTACCTATTTAATCATATCCTGAAGTTTTGTCAGTGATAGTTTACCACGGTACTATCACTGTGACTTGTGGTCTAATACAAGGTAGTATAATATTACTCACTTTATTCAACATCTAAGTGAATGATTTAGCATATTTAAATATTAATAGTAATATCTTGCAATATGCAGATGATAACTTAATTTACATAGTTCATAAGTATGTTGATACTATTATGTAATTGATTCAAGATGATCTTAATTTGCTTACAAAGTATT
The DNA here is from genome assembly GCA_035578905.1 of Stictocephala bisonia. Lineage (NCBI taxonomy): Eukaryota > Metazoa > Arthropoda > Insecta > Hemiptera > Membracidae > Stictocephala > Stictocephala bisonia. Next base: position 254,026 of record JAQJVL010000073.1, on the reverse strand, counting down.
TCTTCAATAATAGCATTAAATTTAATATTAGTAAATCAAAGGCTATTGTTTTTAGAAGGTCTAAGATTAATGTTAATCCCATAAAAGATAGAAACCTGCTACTAGTATGTCATACACATGACTGTTTTATTGTTTCAAATAGTTGTACATGTGAGAACAGTATTAAAAATCTAGGCATAGAATTAGATTTCAACATTAAACACAACTCACATATTGTTAGACTTGCAAACAATTAAAGGTAGTATTGCTAATGATGTTGTAGTGTTGGACTGTTATGTTTTAAAGAGGACATTACTCTTATTTTATTTCATATGAATATTTTTGAGTTTAAATGTTTTTGTATATAAATAGATGTAATGTATGTATTCAGTATGTAGCCAGTCCAGTGGTTAAACGGCGAGAGGCTACAAACGAAGTACATTTCTTACATGTTACTTCAGTATGTAGCCAGTCCAGTGGTTGGACGGCGAGAGGCTACAAACAAAGTAAATTTCTTATATGTTACTAATATTACTGCCAATTACAAGAATTTTTCCCAAAATGTAAACTTTTGTCTCTTATTATCTTATTAAACTGTCCGCTTAGGTTTAAAGCAACAACGAACAAATGTCAGCACATGATTTACATTTCTATGATTTTAAAACTATTAAGTTTGTGAAATTTAAGGATTTTACAGTGGATATCTATAAATAAAAAGTGAAATAAAAGCCGTCCAGTTCAATCTTGAAATAGACAATTAACTTAAAATGTGCTAAAACGGATTATAATATTATATTAAAAAAATTATAAATAATGAGTAAGGTTTACATACCATTGCCAAATTTATATGAGTAGTTTATGTTTGTTTAATACAAATTGTAAATAAACTATATAATATCTATTCAATTAAAACCTAACAAAGTCACATTCACTTAGACTCATACAACAATGGGTCACTCATAAAAAATGTTTAGTTAATTTTTATTGTTATACGTAATACCAATAAAAATTAAACGTTTGTTACCCCTGTAAGCACTACCATCACATCACAGACACCATTGCAGTATAGAAAGTGGTCAACCTCTTCTTTACAACTAGCCTTGGTATTGACCCACCCATACACGTACAGTAGTATTGACTCACCCATACATGTACAATAGTACTGACCCACCCATACACGTACAGTGGTATTGACCCACCCATACACATACAGTGGTATTGACCCACTCATACACTTACAGTTGTATTGACCCACCCATACACGTACAGTAGTATTGACCCACCCATACACATACAGTGGTATTGACCCACTTATACACGTACAGTAGTATTGACCCACCCATACACGTACAGTAGTATTGACCCACCCATACACGTACAGTAGTATTGACCAACCCATTCACGTACAGTGGTATTAACCCACCCATAAACGTACAGTGTTAATTAACCCACCTATAAACTCAGAGTGGTATTGATCCACCCATAAACATACAGTGCTATTGACCAAACTGTACACGTACAGTAGTATTTACCAACCCATACATGTACAGTGTTATTGACCCATCCATACACTTACAGTAGTATTGACCCACCCATACACGTACAGTGGTATTGACCCACTTATACACGTACATTAGTATTGACCCACCCATACACACGTACAGTAGTATTGACCCACCCATACACGTACAGTAGTATTGACCCACCCATACACGTACAGTAGTATTGACCCACCCATACACGTACAGTAGTATTGACCCACCCATACACGTACAGTAGTATTGACCCACCCATACACGTACAGTAGTATTAACCCACCCATAAACGTACAGTGGTAATTAACCCACCTATAAACTCACAGTGGTATTGATCCACCCATACATGTACAGTAGTATTGACCCACCCATAAACATACATTGGTATTGACCCAACCGTACACGTACAGTAGTATTTACCAACTCATACATGTACAGTGTTATTGACCCATCCGTACACTTACAGTGGTATTGACCCACCCACCCATCCATACACGTACAGTGGTATCTGACCTATCCATAAACGCACAGAGGTAATTGACTCTTGCTCACATGTTGATTTACTTTTACATCTTGCAATTCATATTTTCCCTTATAATGGAATAATATAAATATTTTGTAAACTTCAAATTATACAGTAATTTATTATTTGTCTTGTTTTCTAAACAATGTAATTTTTTGATAAATTTAATTCAATTAATATTTTAAGTATTTATCAAATCATAAATTGTAATTAATATCAAATAATTTCTGATAATTATGCCAACATTGTTTTTAATTTTAATTACTTCATATAAACTGAAAGCTTCTCCCTAGTAGTACCTTAACTACAATAACTGGTATCCTTATTTGTAAGCTCACTGTCAATCAATTACATTACTCCTTGAAATTTATCCTTGCTTCACACACAGAGTATAAATTAGCCTATATGTATTAACGTTCAAGACGAGATAAAGTTCAATAACTATCAACTTTATACAGAGGTTGAGAATGTTGCATTATTGTGTGATTTATTGGTTGACCTATTCCATTCTTTGAATTGAAAACAGGTTGGAACTAATCTTCATGCTTTTGTGTTAGAAAAAAGTACAATTAGCAACTCTAACATAAATTAAACTCTAAGAAAGTTATGTGCAATGCTGTATAGGACTTTAAATTTCAGTGTTTTAATTGCTTAATTGTATAAATAGTTATCTCTTTTCCGAAATGTGAGTACTAGTTCGGAAATATTATGTACATAAAATTATTTTCTTAAAAACAAGTTTTTTTATCATAAAAGATTCATAAAAATAGAGTTTATACAAAAATGTTATAGTTCATTTCAAAATCAGTTAAACTATTCCAAATATATTCATAATTAATTGGATTTAGAGAAAACGTTCATAAAATTACACAAAAGTGACTATTACCAGTGAAAACATTTATGTTTATTTATACAAACATAAACAAATTCTGAAAGTTGCATGATTGTAAGAGACAGTAGCCAAAACCTTAACAATTATCATATCATAATAACTACACACTGTACCTTGTGAACAAGAGCTTGAGTCATAATATGAGGAATCACTCTCAGAATCTGTTTCAGTATCACAATCAGATTCATCTGAAGAATCTTCTTCTAAAAACGTATTGTTGTACTTGATTTTCAGCTCAAACTGAGGAGGTTTGCCACGACGAATCGGTGCAAAGTGCTTAATGGGCATCGTGATATTTTCACAATAAAGTCACACGAGATGAAGCACTCACTGTCAAAACAAGACTGAGTCGACAAGAGCCGGTTGACTGTATTGCGACAAATTGATTAATTATAGTACTAGACCACCTCTCTGGCTAGGATCCCTAATCACACCAAGGTCAAGAGTAGAGCAGTAGCACTGGTGTGGCCAAACAGGTCACTGGGTCTCTCAGTCTGTCTAATGCCTTCTGTACAGTTGTAAGGTAATTAGACACAAGGTTCTACCAATACCTATGCAGCCAGCTGTTAAACCATACAAACTAGATTGAAACAGTCTAAGGTTTTGGAAAGAAGTGATAAAAACAGCAATTAACATGCATATACATCTAAGTAGATGTTTAAATATGATATCTAGATGTTTAGATATGACAGAAATTTTCAAGCCAAATTAATATCAAAAACGAAAATAGGTAGTTTTAAATTTCATAAATATAATAGAATAATTATCATACAAACTGACAAATGTAAATATATTGTGCTCAATAGATCTGAAAGAGCACATAGTTCCGTATATAATAAGGATAATTTTCTCCTAAGAAATACCATTAATCAAATTAAATAAAACATTTTTTAATTGCTTCCAATATATTTCCAACTCATGCTGGGAGTTAATTTGATAAACCTTGAAATAAATAATAATAAAAGTAAAGTGTATATTTTTAGTTTACACTACTTAAGGTGCAAATTAAAAATAAATAATATTTAAGATTAATCTAATTTTGGAATTAACACCTTTTTAATAACTTAACATGTACATTAAGATGGATTAAAAATATACATTTTCTAAATTAAAAAGCTGCAATGAAAACTAGGAGCAAATTGTTATTACAAACGATAGAAAAAACAAATTTTTTTAATACTCATCCCCTTGATACAATATTTAGAGCAGTGGTTCTCAACCTGGGGGGCGCGCCCCCCTGGGGGGGCGTGAGAGAATTTCAGGGGAGGCGTGAGGGTACAAAGAAAAAAATTAAAAACTGTATATTTTGTTAAAAAACAAAAACTTTCAAAACCATCAAATAAACTTTCATTATTTTTATATATATCTGGATTTTTATTTTGCATCCCAGCTTTTGCTAACGTAGAGTTAGCATCGTCAGTTTCATAATTTCACTGCTCTAACTTGAACCAACCAATTATTGACTGGAGGGGAGGCGTGAGCTATCTTCAGTGTTAAAAGGTTGAGAACCGCTGATTTAGAGCTTAATATGTGATACCCTACGAGACAGAATGCTAATTTTTGTTTACACTTAACGATGAAGATGGTGAGTAATTTTCTCCTCATGCAAAGAATTATCCTTTTACAGTAGTTTGAAAAATCATATAACTTTTCCGATTTTCCAAAATTATAGTTTACTTAGAGTCATAATTCTCACATAAAAATGTGGAAAAAGGAGAAATATTGAAAATTAAATATTTTCAACAAATCAAAGATTCTGTTGGTTAATTAGACAGTTGTATCAGTTTTTTCTTTTTTTTCTTTTTCTTAAGCACCATGAGAGCTTTTCTGTCTATGAGGTGAAAAGTTAAGTGCAATTGATCCAAACTGTGTTTTCCATGTATATCAACATTATTGTTATTAAATTTCTTTATAGGGGTGTAAATGTTAAAGTTCTAGGGTAATTTGTAACTGAAGAAATTTCTTTTCCCCTTCAGTTTTATAAAGACAACTTGTAACTTTTTCACTACATCGTTTTATTTCGAAAATTTTTTATAAAACATCATAGTAAATCGTCATGAATTATATTTGAATTTAATCACTGTGATAAATAAAACTAGCTGGTGACTAGGAGTAAACATATTTATATAGCTGTTGATTTATTGTAAGGAATATAATTCTCAATGTAAAAACAGTCATAACATTAGTTGATGTTATTGCACGATAATTATTCCTAGGATAAAACATTAAAATCCAGTTAATATTCTCACCAAATCTTGTGCCGTGGCACAGAGTTCAATTGTTTACAACTACTACTTTGTAGTAGTAATTTGTGTAAGGGTTTGCTGATGGATGACTAGAACTATGAACTGCCAATGATCCCTAAATATAGGCTTGCCAAAAGTTCATGACAGGCACTACTATCAATTGGTTGACTAAACCCATCTGTGTAAAGACAGTATGTGAAAACTCATCAACTACGTTTAGTGATTGTTAACTGTGTCTATGGACTGCCAATTATCCCTGAACAGTGATTCCACCGTTATATGTTAACATTGCAAGACCTACACACCCACCCATACCCGCACAATGGTGAAAACCCACCCATACCCGCACAATGATGAAGACCCACCCACCCATAGCCGTACAATGGTGAAGACCCACCCATAACCGCACAATGGTGAAGACCCACCCATACCCGCATAATGGTGAAGACCCACCTACTCATACCCCCACAATGATGAAGACCCACCCACCTATACCCTCACAATGGTGAAAACCCACCCATACCCGCACAATGGTGAAGACCCACCCATACCAACACAATGATGAAGGTAATAGGTGCTACTAGTTGTGGCTTGCTAACAGTTCTTGAGTCACTACTTTCAATTTCTTGGCTAAATCCATTTGTCTCATGACAGTCAGTGTGTGAAAACTCATTACTTTTAAGTTTGCTGATGGATGACTAGATCTATGCACTGCCAATGATCCCTGAGTGAAGGCTTGCCAAAAGTTCATGACAGGCACTACTTTCAATTTGTTTACCAAACCCATTTGTCTCATGATAGTCAGTGTGTGTAAGCTCTACATTTAAGTTTGCTGATGGACGACTAGATCTATGAACTGCCAATGATCCCTGAGTGTAGGTTTACTGACACACACTACTTTCAATTGGTTGACTAACCCCATTTGTCTCATGACAGTCAGTGTGTGAAAGCTCAACAGTTAAGATTTCTGATGGATGACTAGATCTATGAACTGCCAATGATCCCTGAACGATAGGCTTGCCAACAGTTCATGAAAGGCACTATATATAGCTTGACGACTAAGTTTGCTGATGGACAGCTACGTCTATGAACTGCCAATGATCCCTCAGTGTAAGCTTGCCAACAGTTCTTGACTGGCAGTATTTTCAATTTGTTGACTAAACCTATTTGTCTCATGACAGTCAATGTGTGAAAGTTCAATGGTTAAGTTTCCTGATGGATGACTACGTCTATGAACTGCCAATGATCCCGGGCAGTAGGCTTGCCAACAGTACTTGACAGACACTTGCACTTCCACTGATGACATCAGTTACAGCTAACAAATGATTCTATTTTAATAAACTAACCGATGGGAAAATAAATCATAGCAATTGTATATTTTTAATCCAAATTGTTAAAACTGTAAGAAAATCAGGTCAACATCATAATTTTCTAAAAAAATAACAGATAATTTTAATGTACTATTTTGTTATTGTAACTTAATTAAACATTACTTTTTATACACTGATAATTACTTGTTTTGTAGAAAAATAATAAATTTATCAAGTTTAGTTTAAGACTAATTTTAACGCAAAATAAAAATATTTACTTTTAATAATTAGTTTTAAAATTAGTTTTCAGATGTTTTTATTTCAATCTAGATTTGAATGGCAGTGATAAAAAGAAATTAATCACTTTTATTCAATGTTCTACGAAATTGGCACAGATCTCACAATCACATCAATATCAAGTTACCGAATATTAAGGAAATTATTAATTTATAGCAACTGATATTATTAATTAAAATATAACAAACTATAATGCTAAATATGAAAATCAAGACTTCTTTACTACATTTTTGCTATTCAACTTCAAAAGATATAACAGTTTATACAATCCCATGTTCAATGTAATATATCAATTGAATAAAGAAATTCTGATATTTCAGCTTTGGACATAGACATAAGGTTATGTATTTACCAGACACACATATATATCTCAAATGTAATATAAAAAATAATGAATCAAGTACCTAACATCAAATATACATTACAGACATTAAATCAAATTTATTGTTTTTAAAACCTCTCATTAAAGTCTCAATAATATGTTCAAAAATAGAAATTACTTCTACTGATCAAAATTAATTAATACGGGTAATTAGCTTTAAAATTAATTACATTAAATACTGTTTCTAACTTCTTGATAAATTGTTTCAGCATTCCATTCTTTATTTTCAAATTCACTAAAATCATGAAATTCTTTTAAAAGGAAATTACAATAGTTTTTACACTTCTATTTTCAAAACCTAACTACCAAAATCTAATTACAAGCTCAAATTCAAAAACATTTTTACATCACTTTGTCATTTTTGAAGAGTTGAATATAAAACTTCAAAAACTGTGTTATAACTGCAAATGTAATAAAAATAATAAAAGAGCGTTCCTGGTTCATATAAAAGAAATACACATACTAAAATGAAATGATCTTACCTAAATTACAACCAAACTGTACCTATTGTAGAAAACAATTTATACCAGTGGAAAAACATAAACCAGGCTCCACAATCAACTAAAGGAATCATTTTCAAAAACTATTCTCACACAACAATGAAACCGAGTTAACATCTGAGACAATAATTAGCTCTTGGTTGAAACTAACACCTGGCTAACAGTGATATTAATAGTACACAACTCACCCACACTGTTCTTCCACAATATGTAATGACAAAATGTTAACTCGACAAGGGACCTAACACAAGAGAAGAGAGAAGTAAATTAGTGTTGACGAGAGACTGGTACACAACAGAGTCAGGGCTTGTTGGGAAACAAATGTGGGAAAAATAACAACTGCCTCTTGCCAAATGCTTCCTACCTCGTGTTAATGAGTTTCACTTCTTGACAGCCTGACAAATGCTATTACCATTACTGAATAAAATGTGAACTCATTTTTCAACTTAGCACAGCCATGTGTTGTGTTTTTAAAATCCTGCCTTTATTGATGTTGTAGTTATTTTCATTGCTGCGTGGGCAGTGGCCTCATTTTGACTGCTTGGGAAACACTGTGTATACTGCCTCCAAACAATATAAAGTGGAAAAATGAGATCTTAACTTGGCGGTCTATGTAATTACAGTTTACATGTCACTTTAAGCACTTTTTTGGTTGATGCCCAAATAAAATAACACACAAAACAAGAGTTAGTTTTAAAAATTTAAATAAGTATCTACAGTACTTTGTAATAAAATTTTACATTTTCTTTCTTCAAATAATTTTATAATGTTGATAAGAGTAAAGGAAATGAGTGTCTTTTGAGAAAAAAGGACAACTGATAAATTAAATACACACCATGAGGAAATGAGGTGGTCTATAAGGAAAAGGATACCTTACGATAAAATACTGTACTCTATAAGGGCCAATGGCTAAGTGATACTACTTGCAATTGGAGCTTAAGGTCGTGAGTTTAATTTCCGGAGCGGCAGATGGTAAAATTTGGACCTCACATCCCCTTCTGATAACCAAGCATTGTAAGGCAATTGTGTATCTGTGTTTAGTAGCAAATTCTGGTCTAGAAAGCTGGAATAATGGCAAATGAGACTCAACAAGCTTACCACATATTACTCACCTCGACAGCCATCCAACATGCCCTCGGCTTGTTAAGAACTGTAGTGCTACAGATTTACATTTTTTATGAGGCAAAGGGGCACAACGTGAGGAAAAGAAGCACCCATCGGAAAAATAGTGGAACATGAGGATAATGACAGCTAATTTTAACTTAAGTGGATAATCGGTCAGACCCATTTTCATGTCAAGACAACACAACGTCCCAAAAAATGTACTTGAAAACTCTGAACTTGAAAGATCAACTCACAAAATAAATTTCACAAGATGACATACAATCGAAGAAATGCAGCACCTTAATCTTGTGAATGCTGAATGATGACTTGACTAAATTAATATTGCTTGTACCACTATAAGAGAAGTTTTAAATTGTCACCCAAATTAATAAGAAACCAATTTACACAGAATATTTTCAAAATATTTGAATTTAACAAGTAAATTAAAATAATTAAATTAATGAATCATGTCAAACTAGATGCCAGTCTAGTTGGAGAGTATTATTTTAAATTATATTGAAAAATAAAACAACTTAATTTGTGAAAATATAAAATGATTCATCTAGTTAATAAAAATTTTTCATTTCAAGACATTTCAACTGATTTGAATTTATTAACTGAAGTAGTTTCACTTCTCCTTTACCAATAACAATTTGTCATTATTTTGATAAACTCTAAACATTAAGCTAAGTTTATGGTCCCTCACAGATATACGCTGCAAACTTAGTCATCAGAATTGGCCATAAATAAAATAGCAAAGACCAAATGATAACCCAGAACTATAAAATTAAATCAAGCACATTAGTAAAAAAAAATTAAATTGTATGAGTGTAAATTATATGCACTCAAAACTTTAATTTGAATCTTATATCTATATTCTTCACCATTATCATAAATTCATAAAATGACATATATCCAGCCAGCCCATGAGAAAAGCTGAGTTAATAGATATTCTGAGTTAAACGACAGAGTTAATAGCTCATCACATGACACCTTGCCTCCAACTAGCTTGCCGACAAATTATATTTGCCCTAATTTAATTATGGTCCTATGTAATAGATGATTTTTGCCATCAGCTATCTGACAAAGTGAGTAAAAGATAGAAGATAATTAATTAAAACCTCAGACTTCCTTGAATTATTTCTGCATACACCAGGTTTTTTTCAATTAAGAGATAATTAAGAAGTTTAAAATGTGAACTTTTCTGTGTTTTTAATATCCCCTTCATGGATTTAGTGTACCTAAATTATTTCTCCTCAAATGCCAGATCAATTTTCATCACAATAGCATCCACATTGTGTAAGTGTGTATGTCCGTGCCATTGTATTTTATGAAGTTAAATATTGTTGGTTTATTTATGTGTTGATTGAATATAGTTATGATCGTTTTTATTTATGTTTTACCTTAAAAGTTTGTAACTATTATTTAAAATTTATTATTTCTTGTTATCTTGTATTATTACAAATTCTCCCTTTATTATATTTATTTTTGAATTATTTGCTATCATATTTTACATAGCTCAGTATTTTGTCTACAATTTTAAAATTACAGTAAATATTAAAAAAAAAAATAAATTATATTCTTCACTCGGTTATTTTTAATTAAATTATTGCTGTTTTGAATTACGATAACACCAATAATTTCAAGATATTCTATAATCGAGGTATGCCCACTATACTAACATTATGTATTTTGTTAATTATGATGCAGTAATTTAATTGGGCAATTGCTTGTTTTAGTGCATGCTAATAATATAATAACAAAGTAAACTCTCTGAACTGGTCAAATCAGAAGCTGTCCGAGAAAATAAAATGTTAAATCAGTTTGCTGGGAAAACTGGAACAACTTGAGGTTATTACAATACATTACTAACCAAACGCCAATATAGAACGTTCAATTCAGCAATAGCATCTAATTTTCTGCGTTCAAAAAGAGTTATTAAGTACAAGTGTCAAGTGACCCTGGCCTCTGGATTGTTTAAAGCAAACAATAGGATTGCTTGCTCCAATTCCCTGCATGCCTCATCCTTCTATCAAGGTAATTATTGTTGTTAAATGGTACTTCAAGACATTATATTCAAATATTACAGCACAAATTTTCGAGTGAAAACAAACAGTATATTAAAGAATAAACTAATTCTGATAATATCATTAAAAGCCGTTTACAAAAGGTAAGTCATCAATAATAAAAAAAATAAACATAATAGCACTAGCATTTTTATTTATGTTTGAATATTGGAAGACAAGAAAGAATAAGAAGGAGATACTAGGTGATAAGGTGAAAGTGAATACGGTTACGAGTGAGAGTAAAATAACCTAAAAAATAAACTTAAGCCTTTCAGAAGTGTATTATATTATATAAAATGAGTACAGATGTCACCTGACATCTTTTTATAAATTGGCCTAAATGAGTAAGTGTGTCATGTGATGTCTTGTGTAATCGTCCAATTATTTAATTTATTAAATTAATTGAGCGTATTGTTTACACATTACACCAGTACTATCTGTCACAGGCAAACACAACTTTAGATGTGCATACCTTTTGGCAGTCTCATTTTAGTTGTAACCTTCATTTATCCTCTATCTCTAAACTGATTTGGTTCCCGCACGATGTTATCAGCTGTCATGCAACTGATACAATGTTTGGCGCGCTTTTCACTCACACTCTCTCAGTTGTTTGTGAGCTACACATCTACGACACGGACACAAAGACTCATCACACGAATGCTTGCCGAATCCCACTATGCATATACCTCTGCTTCGAGGACTAAATCACTGTAATTTCAAATGATAAGAAATATAATAAAATTATGTACTGAAATAAACAAGTTTGAAACATTTTTTTTTAAACTTTATTTTTTTACTCTTCTACAACATCTTTTTCAACCCTAATACTCCTCACAGTCATGACAATTGGGACGTCATATGATGTCTTTACGCCTGAAAGGGTTAAATTTGAATGTTGTATACATGTGCATATAATTCATACAAAAAAACTCTTAGTCAACAGGACTTTCAAGAATTTAGGAGGGTTCCAGCTGAGTGCAAGTTGATGTTGAGATGGTGTCATGCTGAGCATGTTGTCAGAGTAAATGAGGGTTTAACTACAAACCCTAAAACATTCTAAAGCTTCATATCTAGCCTCAAACTTCACTCAGGTTAAGTGGAAGAAAGGACTGATAAGTCCTAACTTTGCATGAAAATAAAGACGTTTTTCATTTCAATCAAAATTCGTCAGTACCAGACAGTTTCCATTATTGTGAAAACATTGCAAGCAAGCCAGATGCTATATGTGAAATTTTCGCAGACTACTTCTCTACTGTTTACAGAATTCCACACACTGCTGTTCTAAATAATCATTTTCCTAACAATATTAATCTAAAAGAATACATATTTTCTCGATAGAAGTGGAAATTGCTCTGAAGAACCTTGATTCTACAAAAGGTCCCGGTCCTGACTGATTCCGCCCCGTATACTCAAGTTTTGCTGTGAAACATTGGCGCCACATTTATCTATATTTTTCAATGGCTTACTCAGTCAGAGTGTATTCTCACATAATCTAAAATCTGGCTACTTGGTGCCTCTCCATAAATCAGGAGCATGGTCTGATACAAAAAATTACAGACCCATAGTCATTCAGTCTTCCCTGGCCAAATTGTTCGAGGAAGTTGTACTGGATAGAATGATCCACACCTTTAAAAGTATTTTTATTCCTAAACAACACGGTTTCCAGCGAGGCAGATCTACTACAACTAATTTGGTTGCCTTCACAAGCAAGATCAATTCTGCCTTCTCTCGAGGTAATCAAGTGGATTGTATTTACCTTGATTTCAGTAAAGCATTTGACAGGGTTGTCCACTTGCGACTTTTAGGCTCTAGAGGTTGCTGGTTCATTAATTGCTTGTACTCTGCAGGTCAAATATTTATCAAGTACTTCAAGACCAATTTTTGTTGTATCCAGTGTCCCTCAAGGATCTCATCTTGGACCTTTCTTATTTAGTCCATTCGTTATTGATGATATTGGCAACTCTCTGGATAGCCAATTTCTTATATTTGCAGATGACGTGAAGATTTTTATGGAAGTATCATCCAATTCTCAGCGACTGATACTGCAGAGTGATTTGGCGAAGATCCTAGATTGGTGTCTGTTGAATGGGATGGAACTTAATCCCACCAAGTATGTTACTATCTCTTTCTCCACAGCTCGAAGTATTCTGCAGTTTGATTACATGCTCCATGATGGGGCGCTTTAAATAGTTAACACAGTTCGGGATCTCGACGTTCTTCTGAACTCATCCCTCGATTTTGGCGACCATATCAACAATATTGTCAATAATGCATCTTGAGTGTTTGGACTCATGGGCCGTGTGAGTCATCGGGGCTTCTCCGTTTAGACACGGTTAGAGCTCTCTACACTTCCCTCGTGCGTCCTGTACTTGAATATGCTAGTGTTGTCTGGGCACTCTATCAAGCAGGGCAAATTTCATCAATCGAATCAGTGCAGAAGCGGCTCCTACGGATGATCGGACTGAGGCTTGGCTACCAATATTTGGAGGTCGATGTGGTGGAGATATCCCAAGTCGGAGAGCTTCCACTGTTAAGTGCACGTAGACAGCTGATGGACCCAGTGTTCCTCTTCGGAATCATTAATTATGTCATTGACTGTCCTGACATTCTCGGCATGATACATTTTCACGTACCACATAATACCCGTAACCACCAGCTGTTTGTCAAATTTAATTATCGTACGAGTTATCTTTACCAAAGCACGTTGTCTCAGTTGATGAGGAATGGCAATGAAGTCTGCTCCCATTTAGAAATGTTTGGCCTATCTCTCAACATATTCAATAGGAATGCTCGGGCAATGATTTATGGACTCCGCCCATAATATAACTTACTATTGTTGTTATTAGATCTATTATTTCTGTCATAGCTTGTACTTGTTATTGAGTATTGTTTTGTTATTGTATTATCATAAAATCTATTAATTTACTGTAGTTATTAAGTCTCACTATGATTATTATATTATAGTTATACTTATTATTAATTTAGGGTTTTTGAACTTGTGTTCTCTGTTAGCTATTAATTAATTTTCACTAGATGATATTACTTTAAGTACTATTGTTGTTGTTGTTAGTTTGTTTCTGTTATTCAGTTCTTTTATAGTTGAATGCACACTCACATTCCTGGCCTGTTGTTATTGATTGCTTACTATTTTTATTTATTCCTTTTATGTTTGTTATTGTTTCTACATATGTATGCCAATGTTATTGTATGCCATTTATTAAACATTGTATAATGGTGTATTCTGTAAACAAATAAAATTCATATAAGATTTAATTAAACAGTGTAAGACAGACCACTCATGTTAGCATGCACATTAGGGGAAGGGCTTGATCTAGTGGCATAAAACAAAATGCTCTCCCCAACAACTGCATATGGCGAGTCCATTGAAAATATTTTCATCAAAACCTAAGTTAAGGCCGACAAACACTAAGTCTCTTAAAAGTGTTAAAGTCTTGAAATTTGTAAATGTGAAAATATGAAAAATAATAGATAGTTTTAAAGATCCTACTTTTAAAGATCCTGTTTAACATTTACAGAAACTCTAATTTTTTTTATCTATCTACATCAGTGGTTCTCAACCTGGGGGGCGCGCCCCCCTGGGGGGGGGGGTGAGAGAATCTCAGGGGAGGCGTGAGGGTACAAAGAAAAAAATTAAAAAATATATATTTTGTTAAAAAACAAAACTTTCAAAACCATCAAATAAACTTTCGTATTTAAATTTATCTGGATTTTTATTTTGCAACCCAGCTTTTGCTAATGTAGAGTTAGCATCGTCAGTTTCATAATTTCACTGTTCTAACTTGAACCAACCAATTATTGACTGGAGGGGAGGCGTGAGCTATCTTCAGTGTTCAAAGGTTGAGAACCGCTGATCTACATTATGCTCATCCTAATTTCACTTTCTTACTTAAAAAACACTCAGCTACTTTATAATATTACACATGACTACTTTTAATGTATTTTAATGTTACTTAATAAGAATTTTACTGTTACTCTAATAACCTAAATTTTGAAAAATGCAAAATTCTCATAAGTCAAAATTTAAAAAAAAAACAACATGGAACATTTAATATAATTTTGAAAGTTTTGTTAGTTCAACAACCCATCTTCAAGGATACTGTTCATCAAGAGTTTTATCAGGTTTATGTACATTATATTAATTAGTTAGGCAGGTGATTAAAGAAGTGTTCCAGCTAGGTTTTCTGCACAAAAAAGGTATCTGTTATGTGATTAACAGCCTCTCACTCCAGTAAGGGTTCTCATAGGCAAAGTACCTCAGATTTGATGGTTTACTTCATCAATGTTGTGAAAAGTTGCTTTAGCAGACAACAGAACGTTGCAAACAAATTTCCATTTTGTTGTAACATTTTTGTGGCCAGCAAACTAAAGGATCCTGTTTAATTCTTTGATGGTTATCATCACCGAGCAATTCTTGGTGTAGTGATATCCTGTTAAGAGCATTTTGTAGTCTTTCAGAACCTTCAATACTGACTTTTGGCTCACGCCTAAATCAAGAGCTTCTCCAGTACGTGTAAGTTAAATTGAGTCGAATCACTATCAAAACTTTTGGCCCTCTTTATCACTTCTTACGGGCGTAAAAAGTATTTTTCCAATATTTTGGTACCCATCCTTTTTCAAGTACACAACTGGCTATTCTTTGAAAGGCCGTTCCAGAATGAAGTTCTCTGTCTGGATGATGTTCAGCAGAGACATTCCGTGATTCACATTATGATAACATTTGGAAAGCGTTTTCATTTGTGTTCTTCAATTATAAATTTTAAAAAACGTAATTCAAATAAACTAAATTTTTAGAAAAAAGTAACAAGTGTTAATTTATCTTTCTATTATTATTATACTTACCTTATATTTCTTTAAACTTCTTGTGTGAAAATAATCTCTTATTAAATTTATTTTGGAATAAAGTGTATAACACAATTGATGGTATGCCCACAATGGTGAGGTCACGGATAACATTTAAGTTGGTTACAAATAAGAAACCCAAAGTCTATAATGGAAGTAATTAGTACTAATAAATCAGCTGATGACGACCTCCTATTACTACATAAAAAACATTGTAGTCAATACACCTCAGAAAACTACATAAACATGCAGCTTATGAGTTATAAGTAAGTGTTAATGAAATAATAGTCATAGTTGTGAAAGGTGCAAAACTGAGGAAAAAATAAAAGAGAGGGAGAACGTTAAAATGTCCTGTAAAGGCCGGTGAAGATGCAACTTACTCAAAGCAGAGTTATATCATCGTTATGATGCAATGCTGTAACACTACAGCTAAGAAACGACAATTTAATTGCTTACAGCTAAGGCAAGCAATTAATAATAACAAACTATTTTCAAAATTCTTTATTAAAAAAATTATTTATCAATAATTATTTTAAATTTATTGAAACTGAAGAAACATATTTTGCTTATCATTACATGAGGATGTATAAAGTTATATTTTATTTTCAGTATCATTTATTTGATTCTAAAACTAATTTGAGAGTGCTTTATGATCTGCAATCAGAAAGCTTAAGTGCAGTGGCGCATTTAGGTGACGTATTATCTAGGAATTAATGAAAGGATGCTTACCCTCAATACACTTTAGATGGTAACATCACATTTTAATAAATTTCAACATTGACGACACCATGATAGATTACAGCCAATTTATTATGGAAACAGTAGTGGTAATTTACCGTCTCTCCAGTTATTGTGTAGACAAACAAATAATGTATTGAACTATAATTTGAAAACAACAGCTCAACCACAAATACCTTATGGTCCTTATTAATGGAAAGAATATGTGTCAATCACAGTGATCTTCACAAATGTGTTAGTATGAATCTTTTATGTCAACTAATTCGCTGCTGCACTTTGGTTTTCTCACTGCATTCTGACTACACAAATAACTGAAACTAAAATACCACTTTATGTACTTTCACTGGCAATGTATGGTATTCACCTTTTATTAAAATGTATTTTTAGATTCTAACATTCTTACATTTGGGACCCCGACACAACTTTTTGTGTATTTTAAGGGAAATGTGAATGAGTGTAGGATGAGTGTGGATGACCTGTGTAGTCTGGTTACTAATTGAATTCGACTGTTCCTCAGAAAGGACTGTTTATTGATAGTCCAATAGCCAGGGCAACCAAAGAACCTACAACTATACGTTGAAACCGAACCATGTAGTGTTGGTCTGATTTTCAGCTAATTGACAAGCCTGATTGATATTCAGTTCTCTTTTCTACGCAACATCTGTATAATGACCACCACCCAACATAAACACCCCAGACTTCTCTAGTAGTGTCCACGCCGATAGCAACCATTAAGTGGACACCATGTTGGTATTAAGAGGACTGAGTACAGAACTTATAGCTTATAATCTCCACAACACTTTGTCTCTAATTAGCTAGGTTACATCATGTTAATTTTTATTAATGAAAAAGGGGTTACTTATATAAAATGTTAGAAAAAGGCGACATTTATATATATATATATATATATATATATATATATATATATAAGTGATTTTTAAACAAACATTGCAGCATTATGAAAAAACTAAATTAAATACTTAGTCATTTATTTTGTCTACAATAAAGTTATTTAAGAGGGGTGTACAAACATTATATCCTCTCAATCCTTGATAGAATCTAGAAAACATGAAGTGAAGCCAACTGGCAGGCAGTACTTATTACATTTAGGTTCTGGGAGTCTAATCAATCTAGGACAAGTCTCATCCCACTGCCTCATCAACTAAGCAGCGCCCCAACACCCAACTACTAAATACAGTTTTATGATTCTATTCAATATTGAATTATTTAACAAACTTCCTAAGAGTAAAACATTTTAAATTACATGAAATTCTATTCTTGAATATCTATGTAAGTTTAAATGTAAAATAGTGCTGTGTGGGGATTTTAATGTTAACTTTAGATTAGTAGATAATAATATTGTTAAGGATCTGAAAAATTTATTGATATCTTTTGATTTAAGTATGTGTATTAATGATATAACTAGGCCTAGCTCTGAAATTTCCGGAGGGAAATGTATAGACAATATTTTTACAAATTTATATCCTGACTTATATTCTGTTAAACTTAATTATGTTAAGACATGGGTCTCAGATCACTGGATTGTAAATTTTAGTTTTAAATATTCAAATATGAACGGTAGTAATCATTAGAAAAAGTTAGACAAATGATTAGTAAGGTCAATGAATGATGAGAATCAACTGTCTTTTATAGAAATCCTCAGTAAGGTGGACTGGCATTGTTTATTTAGTTATTCAAGTGTTAATTATAAGTTAGATAACTTTTCAATATCATGGATTCAGTTATAAATTCATCTTTTCCCTTGGAAGAAATAAAACCTAAGACAACAAAGCCTAAAGCTAATAAAGTGCAGAGTGCTCAGCTTAAACAACTTAAAGAACCTTCTGACTGGCTAAATGATATTTTTATTAGCACCAAAACTGACTCAGTAAAATAATTGTATAATAAGTACA
The DNA here is from genome assembly GCA_035578905.1 of Stictocephala bisonia. Taxonomy (NCBI): domain Eukaryota; kingdom Metazoa; phylum Arthropoda; class Insecta; order Hemiptera; family Membracidae; genus Stictocephala; species Stictocephala bisonia. Next base: position 235,681 of record JAQJVL010000073.1, on the reverse strand, counting down.
AGAAGAAATTTAGATCTTTAGTTAAGAACTAGGCTTAAGAAAAATGACGACCTAATCAATTTCTCAAACAATACGAGTAAAGCAATGTGGGAAATTATAAATAGGGAGTGTAATGCAAAAAGTAAGCAAATAAATTACCACAGTAACCCATCACCACAACAGTTCAATACATTTTTTATTGACAAAATATTTGAGTTAGTAACAGCAGTATCAGTTAAAGGTAGCAATAAGAATTCACTAGACTATTTAAAATTCATGCCAAAACCATCTTATTCATTTAGTTTTAGGCTGATAAGTGAATGTGAAGTGGATAAGATGGTGAGAAATATGAAAACCAGCAAATGTCTGATATGTATGGTTTTAACACATTGATGCTTAAGTTAGGTAGACAGTTTTTGGTAGGGATATTGACTAATATTATCAACTCCTGTATCTTATAAAATGTATTTCCGGATTCACTTAAGTCAGTTAAAGTTGTCCCTATACATAAGATAGGTAGTAAATCCGAGTGTAATAGTTTTAGGCCAACTTCTCTAGTCCCTGTAATTTCTAAAATATATGAACAATTACTTAATAATCAGCTCCTAACATATTTTGAAAGTTAAGCGTTTTAATAATTGTCAGTTTGGATATTGGTTAGGTATGGGAACAGTCAAAGCAGCTGTTTCATTGTATTACGATTTTTTAAGAACCTATCGAAGCAAGTAACAGTACTCATACCAGATTATTCGATCTGTCCAAGGCATTTGATACTGTCTCATGATTTGCTCTTAAAGAAATTGAAACATTATGGTCTAGAAAACAGTGCTATTAGACTTATACAATCTTATTTACAAGATAGGTTTCAGAAAGTTGCTTTTAACAATTCAGAGTCAAGTTATCTACATGTTCAATATGGTGTACCACAAGGGTCAATTTTGGGCCCAATATTGTTTATTATATATGTAAATGATCTGCCTTGTGTTATTGGCCCAGAGGCTATGGGTTACTTGTTTTCAGATGATTTAGGTGTTTCTGGTAATAAAAAATCTAGGTTAAAACCATTAGAAGATGTAGAAAGCATCACCCTTAAGGTTGAGGATTGGTGTAATTCAAACTTGCTCTGTTTAAATTTGGACAAAATTCAAGACATAATAGTTTCACTGGATATCCAAAATGAAAAAATTGAAGTTGTAAATTTTCTTGGGTTTGATATAGATTCTAAGTTAAATTAGGTTAGTCATATAGATAAGATAGGCAATAATTTGAATAGAGGTATTTTCATGCTTAGGAGGTTAAGGTCTAGTGTTAGTTTGGGTGTATTGAAAGTAGTTTATTTTGCACATATACATAGTCATCTGTCTTACGGTACATTATTATGGGGCAGTCAAAATTATAGTCTCAAACTTTTCCGATTACAGAAAAAAGCTATTACATTGATCTTTGGTCTTCCACCCAGGGGCTATTGTAGGGATAGTTTTAAGGAAAATTCAAGTCATGACACTTCCTGGATTATTTATATTTCAAAGCTTGTTATATATAAAAGAAAATAATAATAAATACTATGAACATGCCATGTGTCATGAATATAACACAGGGGGGAAAAACAATGTAACGATAAATTTTTGCGATTATTCAAAGACACAACAAAGTTTCACCAATGTAGCTATACAAATATTTAATAATCTACCACTTAGTACTAGAAAATTGCCTTTTGATTTATTCAAGAAAACTATAAAGGGATATCTTCTTAATAATCCAATCTATCTTGTTTGTGAATTTTATGATTTAATTACAACAGAAATATAAAGTAAATGTATATAGTTTTGGAGTGGTATTAGAATATGTATAGCTTTTACTTTCTGTATGTAATGTATTCTATTTTAAGCTTACTTGTTGAACAAATGTTTTCCGAATATGTATTTTAGCTTTTTTTTTTTAAATATAATTTAACTGTTTATCATAACATTCATAATTTTAGCATTCTAGACCTTGATATTTTATAATTTATTATTGTACCATAATGTTTCTGTACTTTTGTAAATACACTGCAGTAATATTGTTTATTATATTATTAGTTTTTAAGCTCACTTGATGTTTGTAATGCTTACTGATGTACTCAGAAGTTTCTGCAATAAAGATTGATTCGATTCTACAACTAATAGCACTGAAAACATGTTGTAGTTATGTCAATACCTTAAGTTTAACATTTTGTTGTTCCCCTACCAATTTATTATCTTAAATTGCTGTTAGTGTTATTTTTTCTGCAGCTCAAGTAATCATATTGTTGATAAAAACAATAATAATTTGAATGAAATTAGTAAAAAGACCTATTGATTTTATATACACAAAGAAAGATTTCTCATTCAATGCTAAATATCATATCTCTAATTATCAGCAGTTTTAGAGTCCAGTAGTGGAATGCCCCATGTAAATGTAATGTAGTTTAAACCGGCAGTGGCAGACCTCGCTAACTAATCAAATTACTGGTACAAATATTCTTATCTATTTTATTATTATCTATTTTTAAGAAATACAATCAAACATATAATGATGATAAAATAGTCTCAGATTAAACAGAACACAAACATACTGTTTGCTTCGTAACAAATACTTAGCAATATACCGTGGTACTCACGTTTATATTCTTACACTTTTCAGTTAAAAATTCCAACACTGAAATAATTACTAACAAATACCCGCCCGCCCACCCATACACGTGCAGTGGTGTTGACCCGCCCGCCCACCCATACACGTGCAGTGGTGATGACCCGCCCGCCCGCCCATACATGAACAGGGGTGATGACCCGCCTGCCCACCCATACACGTGCAGTGGTGATGACCTGCCCGCACACCCATACAATGGCAATGGTGATGACCCGCCCGCCAACCCATCCCTCACACAAAATGAGCCTTTCGGAGAGTGTGAGACAAATACAGCAACTCGGGAGGCGAAAGATAAAAAAAATTAGTCAGAAAAATATTACTCACTGTCCAAAAAGAATTAAAAAATAACAGATAAAAATAGTGACAAGAAAAGGATAATGAACATACAAATTAAATTGAGATAGACAGCAAAAACTATTGCTAGTAAGTGAAGATTTACCATAAAAGTAACATTATGTTAAATTTTGGACTCGAGGCTTGAAAAAATAACAAATAGAAAACAATCTTAAAGATCTGTATTTAAATTATGATCGCTTAGAACATAATTTTAAAGTTATGGTGATATATTACACTTTTACCAGAAATGAAAATAAAATAAATAACCCTAAACATTTTTTTAACATTTATAAACTAAGAATGGAGCTAAATATAAAAAGCTTACAATATATAAAGTTCAACAAATAATTAACAGCCTACTATACTGCAGGTACATAACTGAGGCCTTGGAAACTAAAATTAAGGGTTTGGCCAGTTTCGAAAAGAAAAAAAAATGAATAAAATAATGTATTTGAGGTAAGTTATGAATTGCACTGAATCCTGTGGGAGTCCAGGTGGTTCCTAGTTGGAATTTAACATTTACAAAAAAAGCTCTGATAACCCTGTTCTTTAATAATTAAAGATGGTAGGTGGATGAAAAAGGGGGAAAAATATTACACATTTTTTTTAAATTAGCTATGCACCTTCCCATCTCTTAGTCTTTACAAAGATGCAGGCCACAACATCACAGCACAGAATTTTCTCTGCCTGAAGACACTTTAGCAAAAGAAAAGGGTCAGGAGGAGGTTGGAATGAAGGAAGGAGGTCACCTAGTGTTTGAAGCAGTAGACATAGCGAAGAGGGAGAATGAAGTGGAGCTCCCACTAGGCGGGTGAAACAACAGAAGGCAGCCCAAAGATCCAATGCTGTGTCTCCGAACCTCTTTACCTCTCCTGGTAACAGATCAACATGGCCGCCTGTACACCTGGACCCTGGAGCTGGTTAGCCACCCATGTATAATCAACCAAGCCAAAAGTGACAAGAGAAAGCTCAGGACTATGTAAGGGAACATCTGAAAGAAACCTGACAACAAACAAAACACACACAAACACTCACAATATAAAGACAAAAGATAGGAGCGGCTAGATGAGAGATGATTTCCATAATGTGCCACAACACACTATTGTGGTCTTCAATAGTAGCACAAGCAATTCTTGGTGTTTCAGAAACCCACATAGTTATTGTGATGTCTTTTGTTGTCAACAATGACATCAGACCTTACTACAGCAATTATACGAGAATGTTATAAGAAAATCAGATATAATGCTTGATATTCCTCCACTTTGCCAAGTTCTTACAAGGCCCTGACCTAGTAATCCTAAGAACAGCTGTTTGTGTTTAATCATTATGACATTCTGCAAAGGAGTCTGCTTGCATTCTAGGTCAATTCTATTATCAAACTGAATGTGATGTGGTGTTACGGAGGATATAAAGACCCTTACAAGTGACTTCAACGAAGAAGACTACGTCATAGTTTTAGCTGGATTCAATGATGTTCCTGACCTTTGTGAAAAATATGGACACTCATTCAGATCTTAATATAGATTCTATTACGTCTTTAGATTTAACTACTAATGTGATATATTCTAGTGTATTTTACCATTTTAAAAACCCACTTCTAAACAAGACCAGAAAAAGTATTAATGAGGCAAACAATAATAGAATTATTAATGCATCTAAAAACAACAACAAACTAGTAATTTAATGTTATAGATGAAACAAACACTCCAGGAAATAGTTTGTAATTTTGTATTTTTAAAATTTATTATTTTAAGTTTGTGTCTCTGAAGATGGTAACTTTGTTACTGAAAGGCCTAAGAAAATTTTAAATTATTTACTGAAGTGTTTGTTTAATCTGTAACATTAACCCTACTTCTGGCAGCCCATTTTTCCTATACTGGCAGGCTGTTTTTGGGCGTCGCGCAAGGGTTTTGTAATTAATTTATATAAATTATATTTATTATAGTTTTTAGGCAATGTTATATATATTTATATTCAGAAAGAAATGGTTTATAATAATACGTAATAAAAGTTTTAATATTCTCACTCTTTTATTTTTACTTTTTTTTTTTTTTTTTTAATTCAAAAAATATAAATTTTCAAATAAAAAAAGGGTGGGACCGTACCTATAAATCAGAGTTATTGTAATATTTTCTAGCTTTCAAGATAGCCTAGAGACTTTAAATTTTATCTAGTTTTAGAATATATATACATTATATGGGATATTGAGAACTAAAATAAATTTATTCTATAAAACATAAACATATATACCAATGCTCATTTTTAGGTGTCGCGATGGTATAAATTCAAAAATTTTTTATAATAATGTATTATATGATAAATACACAAATATATATATTTTTATTTTCACAAACATATGAGCAGCACTAATATGCTACTGAAACATAATTATATTATGTATATAAAATTATGTATTCAAATACTTATGTATTGAAATACTTAGCTATTTTCACACAAAAATAATCGATGTATAATTGTTTTATACTAAAATAATATTCAGTTTATCAGAAAACAATTATTTATCTTCACAAAACAGATTTCAAAAGAACAAACCAAGTAAAAATAACAATAAACACAAATAACCAACAAAACATTCAGATACAGTGTTGTTGTTGTCAAATACAGCTGACGTGAATTATAGCCTATTGTGTTCGGTTCAATTCCAATATTCTGCTATCGTAAATATAGCAACAAATGATGTCTACAGACAGGCCATTTCATTATGATTCCAAAGACATCAAATATAAACCGCTAAGTATGATAGACGATTTATTAGAATCGTATTAGTGCGGGTGTGTCCAGGTGACCGCTAGCGGTCACTTGCCAACTATACGTGGTCTGCAGGTGACCGCTAGCGGTCACTTGCCAGAAGTAGGGTTAAATAATAAATCTAGTAAGAAAAGAGCTTTAAGAATAAAACAAACTAGTACTTGTTGATAACCTGACTCTATCTAAGTCCAATCACAAAATGCATGGGTTACATCTGAATAAACAGGGTAAATGGAAATTCTGTATATACTTGGCTGGTATTATTAGGAAAGAATATGCAGCAAAGAAAATTTGTTTAAGTTGTAAGCATTTAGATACAGATTTAGATATAAGCGACAATAGTAATTTATATATATATATATAAAAAGAACAACACTTAGTAATCTTTTCTTGATGTTTTTAATGTTCAAAATCGATTTCTGTCTCGAAAGACCATCATCAGTTGAAAACAGAATACAAATAGGGTTATAAATATATTTAACTTTAGAATAATTAATTTAACAGCTGACACTATAAAAATTTAAATAAAAATGTAGATGGATAAATTGTAGATCTTGTTAAATTTTATAATTTTGCATCTTCATGATAGAATCAAACATAATATTTGAGGGAAATTTTATTTGATCGTTGAGTAATAATGATGGGTTTTCTTTTGTGTTTTTGTATATGTAAAATTTTTCAATAGCATCTAGTTTTTTACTTTTAGGTGCAAAATGGATAATGTCTAAATTTTCTTCAATTGATGAAATGTTATGGTTTTCTTGTATTAAATGTTCAGCAAATGTTGATAAATTTTGATGTTTGTTTTTTGGTATATGTTCCTTGAATCTTCTATTAAAACTTCTTCCTGTTTGGCCAATGTAATATTTAGGACGTTGAACATTTAATTTTATAAATTCCAGAATTATTGTATTTGTTTTCATTATTTTTAGTAGAGTAGTTATGTTGTAGTATATGTTTGATACTGTTCTTCGTTCTATATGTAATTTTATATCCTTGTTTGGAGAATATGTTTTGTAAAGATTTGTTAATATCTCCATGATAGGTCATTTGAATGTAGTTATTTTTTCTTTAGTTTTAGAATCAAGAGTTTTCTTGTGTGTTTATTAATTAATTTACTTATTAAATTTGGTTGATATCCATTATCGATAGCAATTTGTTTCATAATGTTGATTTCTTCTTGGTAATCTTCTTCTGTAAAAGGTGTATTCAGTAGTCTATAGTAATTTTGTAAACAATACAGTGATGCCTCTTTACCTTATTTCAAAGGTTCTTAGTGAAAGCTATCTTGTTTACTCACGACAAACAGCAGAAGAATTAGTTGATAACCTAAGTAATCTTTATATCATAAACAATACCTCAAAAAGTAATCATGTACATAATAAATTTTTTTTCAAATGTTGTATTTTAATTTTTAAAAATTGTATTCGATATGAATTATAATATTTGAGAAGTCTGATAAATTAGAAGAATTAAACATGTTTTTTATATTAAATTTTAAAATATTATTTTTAACAGAACATTGGCTTAAGGAAAAAGTAGACTTTGCTATGTCACTGGATATTTTAGAAGTAATGTGTGAGAGGAGGGTCCTATATTATTGCCATACGTGGTGGAGATAACAGAATACCAAAACTTGACTTTCAAACCCTTGTTTTGTGTTTTTTAGCCAAATTAAGTCTGAATAATGCTGTCTACTTAATTATATATATATACAGTATATATATATATATCTTTAAAAAATTAAACAAGATTAATTTTTATCAGTTTTGTGTTCACCTTCAATTTTATTTTTAACCATAATTTTAAAAAAATTAAAAATCAAAAATAAAATAGTTATATTGGGTGGGAACTTAAATGTGAACACCTTACAAGATAACAAATGCTCAAAATAGTTGATTGATATTACATATGTTGTAAGGCTTAACTTCTTGTATGAATAACTTAACAGGATAACAAAAAAGTCAAAGTCTTGTTTATATTGACCACATTTTCTCAAATGCCAATCTCTCAAATTATTATGAATCCTGGTCTGTCAGACCATTCAGCATTGGCTGCAAATCTAACACTTTCTAACTCAGTCAAAATACATTATAAAACATCATTAACAAATGTTTCAAAACAAAACATTCTCCAATTTCATAAAAGTATAACCATGGAAAACTGGAGTGAGTTTTATTCCATTTCAAATTAACATGACTTTCAAACTGTTAACCAGTTGTATAGTGAATTTTAAACACATTTCTTTAACATTTCAATTTTTACTTTTCTAAAAAATTGTGTGAAATTATTTAACTCTATCAATAAAGGCTGGCTGACAAAAGATATAGTATATTTTAGCAATAAAAAAGAATTTAGCAACCTTCATAATTTGTTAAAATTTAATGGACATACTTCTTTTAATTAAATAGATATAAAACTTTTTAAAAATTATGAAAATTGATTCATTAAAATATATTAATGAAAACATTTTTCATCTGACAATGTTTCCAACATTTCTTAGAAAGTCTTCTATAAAGAGTTAGGGAAGCCTGACAACAAATCAACATCAATGAAAATAGAGGTAAAGGATGGTAATAAAGTAGTTAAAACAGGTTTAGATGCAGCAAATTTATTCAAATATGCTGCATCTTACAATTATTACATGACATGTAAAATAATAGACAAATTTTACTAACTATACAATATAAATATTTAAATCATTTCTTAGGCAAGTAAAAAAATACCTCATAAGCAAAGCATTAATTAATTTATTCTTAAGACATCAATCATCAAAATATGGGTGAATATGGATTTCGAATGAATGTGGATGAGTGAATGTAGTCATTGTTACAAATTAAGGCCGACCATTCCTTAGACAGTGTCATTAATTAATTAATATTCCAATGACAAACAAACAGTTTATTCCTTGGATGAATTTTTAGAAACAAGTGAACCCCTTCTTGTGCTTGTAACCAATTTGATTCCAACTATGATCTTGTTCTTCGGAAAATACTTTAAAATATATTATATATATATTTAAGATTAGATTTTAGATGATATTTATCTTAGATTGAGTGAATTGTGACAATGCCCAATGTGAATATATACAATATATTTTAAACGTAAAATAATGGGAAATATATGTCTCTTAACCCTTTCCCGTCAATCCGCCTCGAAGCGCCTCCTCGATTGGCGTGGTGCTACTGACGGACCGCCTCCAAACGCCTTCACTCAAATTACAGATGCTTGCGGGATCTGTTATCGCCTCAAAGAAACTTTTGCGGTACTGTCTATATGTAGAATTGATTTTCTATTCTACCTAAACAATAATGTACTGCTCTCTGAGATACATTATTTTTAAGAATCTGCAGCTAGATGCAGTAAAATATATTTCCCTCTGTTTAGTGCTGCTACCTTACAGGCACACTGGAATGGAACTATACATCAACGCCAGCTGACTAAATAAGAAACTAAATAATATTATTGTACGTATGTATAGTATTAGCGTGTTTGTTTACCGCCAAAATACAGTGATTGTTTGTGATTGATTGACTGTTTGGAGATGTAACAAATGTGACATTCCATTTTGCAAAACCAATTGTTTTTTAGAATACCATCAAGAAAAGAGGTGTGGAAATATCACAATGACTGGTATGTTTGTTGTTTATAATTAATCATTTATTTTAAATATTTAGAATTATTTTACATTTGTATATATTTGCTGATATCATAAAAACAATATTGTCTAAAAAATATAATAAAACTAAAAATTAGGCCTATGTATAATAATTAAATTTAACTATGTTGTGTGTTTAGATATTAATTTATAACGTTATATAAGCTTTAAAATGATATATAATATGTACTATTTATGTTCAAAACTACATTTTAAAAAACACGATTACGGAAACGTGATCCAAGCGGTGGGGCGGCCAGAAATAATACTGCCCAGCAGCGTCATGGTCGCGTGGCAGGAATTTAAACGGGAGAGGGTTAAACAGTGTAATATTAAAATTTATTGTATACAGCTCGTTCATCGATAAATTACCTTAAGCTTATGTTATCAAACCATTGGAGTAGGATATTTGACTCCAGAAATGCTTGTTTCTCCAATTCAAGCCTATTAGGACTAGACAATGAGAGGGAGGTGTCATCCGCAAAGAGGCAAATATTTGAGTTTGTTATACTAGATGGAATCTGATTAATAAATAGAAGAAAAAGTATTGGCCCGAGAATTCAGCCTTGAGGCACTCCACTAACAATACAGGCCTCAGCAGAGGTGTGACGCAAGTGATATCCAGCTTCATCAACAGCTGGAATTTCCACACACTGCCTACGACCCCGAAGGTAGGAATGTAAACCAATCTAAAGCTAGCTCACTTATTACAGCATCGCTCATCTTTTGTATCATCAATGAATGGTCAACGGTGTCAAACGCCTTGCTAAGGTCAAAGAATATACCTGCTGCTTGATTCTTGTTGTCTAAGGCTGTAACAATATCATTGACAAAGCTAAAGATAGCATCCACCGTTGACCTTCCCTGTTTTCAAAAATGATTCTGTGTTTTCTAGAAAAACGACAAAGTCTAATAAGGACCACATGTTCAAAAATCTTTGATAGTGTTGATGTGATGGAGATCGGCCTAAGTTGTCACATAGTTCATTATCATCTTTCTTTGGTATAGGTCTTACAACAGATAACTTGAGCACGCTAGGAAATATACCACTTGCAAATGAGTTGTTGATCAAAAACGTCTGGGATTTCTTTGACCAGTAAAGCAGACAGCTTATCAGCACCTGAGGACTTCTTCTTTTTGAGATTTGTTATAACATTTTTAATTTCATTCTCAGATGTAGGGTACAGGAAGAGAGAGTTTCGGACTTGCATTTTCTTTAGTGGACTTGGAACTATACTTGTTGCTGACTTTATCTGGTTTCTTTTCCCCACGTCTATAAAGAAACTATTAAGGGTGTTAGCTACTCCTTCGGGGTCTTTCACTAATTCACCATCATTTTTTATTACGTGGATTTCATTAGCTTCCTTTTTATTCCCGCCACATCTGGTTTCATTGACTTAATTCCACACAGCCTTTGATTTACAATCTGATTTTTCAATCTTTCTTTTAATATTAGTTGATTTTGCCTGACGTATTAGACATCTGTATCTTTTCTTTAGTCTTAAGTAATATTGGCGTAAAAAGTGATCTGAACTTAAGTCTTTTGTTCTCATGTACATCTGAAATACTTCTTCCTTAATATCTAAAACGTCTTTGCTCAGTTTTATTCTTTTTTCTTGGCCACATTTGATTTTTACGACATTTTTGGGAAATGCTAACTCAAAATGATGCCTCAGGGAATCGTAAAAAGCAGTAAACTGGTCATTAAAATCACTCGACTTGAACATTTCCTCCCATTTCTCCTTACTTAATAGATGTCTAAAAGTCTGGATATTTTCTGTAGAGAAACTTCTGCTTAATCTAAACTTGGCCACGTTTTTATTCATCTGAGCTTCCATTTGCATATTAGCTGTAATAGCGTGGTGGTCGGATAGAGCAGATATCACGACTGCACTTTCAGTGGTCATTGGTAAAAATGTGGTCTATGAGTGTCTTGGATCCTCGAAACTCTCTAGTGTAAGATCTTATCACATTTTTAAGACCATAAGTGCACATCAAATTCAACCACTTTAAAGCTTTGACTGAGTGTTTTGAAAGGTCTATATTAAAATCACCCATGATAACGGTTTTACTGCTTTTTTTTATATATTTGTCAAGACAGCTTGAAATCAGTTCAAAAAATGACTCATGCTCGTTAGAGGGCGGCCTGTACCCTGCAATCAACAACATGTTTGAATTCCCATCTGTTTCTATCAAAATAGCAGCAAGCTCGCAAATTCCTTCCACATTATAATCGCTTGGATCCAGGACTTGATGTTTGATGTTGCTTTTGCTCCAAATACCGACTCCACCTTTTTCAGTCTCTGATCTACAAAAAGCAGATACATTTGTAAAACCTTCTACGTGCGTATTTTCAAACTCATCATCTTTGAGCCAATGTTCAGATAAGCATATTATATCAGGCAATTCAGTATCAATAAATAGTTGTAATGGTTTGATTTTTGACATCATTCACAATCCGATTTCAATAAAAAAAATTTAATTAACTGCAATACAGCAATACCCTGGGCATAGGTAAATACCATGAAATAATCTTCTTGATTGCAAATTATTAAATTGAGAAGAATAGAAGCTTTAGATAGAACTCTTCAGGACATTAGAAGTAATGAAAACCTGATGGGTTGAGTCACACTTTCAATGCCTGCAGACTTCAGATACACTTTACCTTTAGGTAGAACTCTTCAGGACATTAGAAATAATGGAAACCTGATGGGTTGAGTCACACTTTCAATGCCTGCAGACTTCAGATACACTTTACCTTTAGGTAGAACTCTTCAGGACATTAGAAATAATGGAAACCTGATGGGTTGAGTCACACTTTCAATGCCTGCAGACTTCAGATACACTTTACCTTTAGGTAGAACTCTTCAGGACATTAGAAATAATGGAAACCTGATGGGTTGAGTCACACTTTCAATGCCTGCAGACTTCAGATACACTTTACCTTTAGGTAGAACTCTTCAGGACATTAGAAATAATGGAAACCTGATGGGTTGAGTCACACTTTCAATGCCTGCAGACTTCAGATACACTTTACCTTTAGGTAGAACTCTTCAGGACATTAGAAATAATGGAAACCTGATGGGTTGAGTCACACTTTCAATGCCTGCAGACTTCAGATACACTTTACCTTTAGGTACAACTCTTCAGGACATTAGAAGTAATGGAAACCTGATGGGTTGAGTCACACTTTCAATGCCTGCAAACTTCAGATACACTTTACCTTTAGGTAGAACTCTTCAGGACATTAGAAGTAATGGAAACCTGATGGATTGAGTCACACTTTCAATGCCTGCAGACTTCAGATACACTTTACCTTTAGGTAGAACTCTTCAGGACATTAGAAATAATGGAAACCAGATGGGTTGAGTAACACTTTCAATGCCTGCAGACTTCAGATACACTTTACCTTTAGGTACAACTCTTCAGGACATTAGAAATAATGGAAACCAGATGGGTTGAGTCACACTTTCAATGCCTGCAGACTTCAGATACACTTTACCTTTAGGTAGAACTCTTCAGGACATTAGAAGTAATGGAAACCTGATGGGTTGAGTCACACTTTCAATGCCTGCAGACTTCAGATACACTTTACCTTTAGGTAGAACTCTTCAGGACATTAGAAGTAATGGAAACCTGATGGGTTGAGTCACACTTTCAATGCCTGCAGACTTCAGATACACTTTACCTTTAGGTAGAACTCTTCAGGACATTAGAAGTAATGGAAACCTGATGGGTTGAGTCACACTTTCAATGCCTGCAGACTTCAGATACACTTTACCTTTAGGTAGAACTCTTCAGGACATTAGAAGTAATGGAAACCTGATGGGTTGAGTCACACTTTCAATGCCTGCAAACTTCAGATACACCTTACCTTTAGGTAGAACTCTTCAGGACATTAGAAGTAATGGAAACCTGATGGGTTGAGTCACTTTCAATGCCTGCAGACTTCAGATACACTTTACCTTTAGGTACAACTCTTCAGGACATTAGAAGTAATGGAAACCTGATGGGTTGAGTCACACTTTCAATGTCTGCAGACTTCAGATACACTTTACCTTTAGGTACAACTCTTCAGGACATTAGAAGTAATGGAAACCTGATGGGTTGAGTCACACTTTCAATGTCTGCAGACTTCAGATACACTTTACCTTTAGGTAGAACTCATCAGGACATTAGAAGTAATGGAAACCTGATGGGTTGAGTCACACTTTCAATGTCTGCAGACTTCAGATATACTTTACCTTTAGTACCTAAAGGAACTCGAGCTGATGAAGTCAAAGTGAGTCTTGGGAAATATAATCTTTGGCCTTAAGTCCAATTCTGTTAATTGAATATCAACATGCGAGTCACCTTAAAGGCAGTATGAAGGCAGGCTTGAATTTATAAGTTTATTTTTAGAGATCGTTAATGAAGATCTACCTGAAGAAAATTATAATAGGTAAAGTTACAAAAGAGGTGTGTGAAGTTGTATGTAAATTGCAAGAGTTGGCTGAAATAATGTACTCAGATTTTAAAATATTTACCTAAAAGAGTAATCTTGTTTAAATAATGAGCGCAAAAAATTACTCTGCTGCAACTATCAATAACATATTATTGGAAAAATTGGTTGGCTCCTTGGCAGAAGTAAAAGAAGCTATTCACTACCCAGTAGATTTCTTATAAACGCTTAATCCTCCATGCATGCCACCACATAACCTTTACCTTAAGGTTAGAGCTCCAATAATATTGCTTCATAACCTGGTGTCACCTAACCTTTGTAACGACGCTAGACTCCAAATTAAAAGTGTTACAAAAAAATCATAAGAGCAAGAATATTCATTGGATGTAGCCAAGAGGAAGAAGTCTTCATTACTCACATTCTCTTAATACCATGAAATTCCATTTTCAGTTCAAAAGAATACAGTTACTTGTTAAACTTGACAATAAATAAAACACAAGGACGGTCTTTCAAAATAATTGGTGTTCATCTCAGGAAAGATTGCTCTTCTAAAGGCCAATTTTATGTTACTCGCTCAAGTGTTAGCTCTCCTGATAATTTAAGAATTCTTCATCCAAAACTTTGAACAAATAATTGATTGTTTACAAAGAAGTTTTGTATGCATTCCACATAGTAAAATATAATCATTATTTTAGTTAATAATCATCCATTAACTTAGTGAAGACAAAATAGAAACTGTTAAGAGAACATGAGGGGCTTTCAAAACAAAGTAGGAAACATGACAAACAGAAGTTAAAATAATATGAAAAATGTTTCATTATTCGCCCTACTTTTTACATGGATAAAATGTGCTTTCAGATCAAAATCCAACTCCTAGATATCTTAAAAGATAAAAATATACAAATACAGTGTTTCATTGCAATAGGAACACAGAACTATGTGAATTTAAAAGTTACCTTATTTACACTACAATAACATCCCTCAACAATATTTGCTGTAGCGAATCATAGATTCTGCGCTATATTAAGACATAAGACACATTTATTTCCTTTTTTTATATATACATACAGCATTGTCAAAATTCACTTAATCTAGTACAATTATCATCTTATATTTTAACTCAAATTGTGGGTCAATATATATGTACATTTTTCCTAAGTACTTTTTGAAGAAAGATGTCATACAGTAGAACTTTGCTTAACCGACATATACAGGCCGTGATGACGTCGGATAAGTGAATATGTCGGATAATAAATTGCAATAAAAACACTAATTTTTTTTATTACCAAGTACTTTAATGCATTTTACTAAAAAATAACACTTTTGTACTGTTTGGGTAATTGGGTTAATCATTACTTTGGGTTATAGAACACAAAATAAAACTGATAACAATAAGAAATACAATGTAATAAAATTTCAGTACAGTATAGTGTATAAGTTGCTAAATACAGAGTTATTTAACAATACCTAAAATGAAAGGTAAACAAAATCTACTAAATATAAAATTAAACAATTATAAATGAACTTTATACAGATAAAAAATTACTGTATTATTTATTTAATTTAACAAGAGTATAAATTAATTAATTTAATTAATTGCATACGAGTCTAAAAATATACTTCTTAGAAGAAGTGTACACTCTGCTCACACGGTACAGCCTGCGCTAAAACTGAACGTAAGATCGGACAGTACGCAGCACAATTACTGTATCTGCTCATTCAAAAATACAGTAGCTGACCAGTTACTTACTGTTGTATTGCATTGTTACGTAATTCACATAATACAGTACACAATCAAATTCTGTAACAAATTAACCAAGTTTCATTGCATAGAAGTTAGTTCCGATCCTGACTATCTCGGAAAATCAGATTTTTTTTACGGTGGCGATTTCGGGACGGGTATATCGGTTGAAACATAATGTCGAATAACAGCATGTCGGATTTAACAGCTCTACTGTACTTGGAATTCAATTGGTAACAAGCACAGGAAGGGAGTCATTTGTTTCTAAACACTCATCTATGGATTGGAATGCTTTGCTTAATGAGGTGTTTTTTTAATTGCCTAAGAAATTATTTGTTAACTCATTCACGACGTAATTAATTAAAAACATCACAAGCAATTGAATAACAAGTTAAAAATGAGCAAAACTATTGCGTTGACTAGTGCTGTTGACTTTACATTAGAAGTATCCTACCACTATTCTGTATTGCCACACCCTTCTCTAACATACGAGAATGAGGCTCTCCTGCATAAAACTATTGCGTTGACTAGTGCTGTTGACTTTAGAGTTGACATTACATTAGAAGTATCCTACCACTATTCTGTATTGCCACACCCTTCTCTAACATACGAGAATGAGGCTCTCCTGCATAAAACTATTGCGTTGACTAGTGCTGTTGACATTACATTAGAAGTATCCTACCACTATTCTGTATTGCCACACCCTTCTCTAACATACGAGAATGAGGCTCTCCTGCATAAAACTATTGCGTTGACTAGTGCTGTTGACATTACATTAGAAGTATCCTACCACTATTCTGTATTGCCACACCCTTCTCTAACATACGAGAATGAGGCTCTCCTGCATAAAACTATTGCGTTGACTAGTGCTGTTGACTTTAGAGTTGACATTACATTAGAAGTATCCTACCACTATTCTGTATTGCCACACCCTTCTCTAACATACGAGAATGAGGCTCTCCTGCATAAAACTATTGCGTTGACTAGTGCTGTTGACTTTAGAGTTGACATTACATTAGAAGTATCCTACCACTATTCTGTATTGCCACACCCTTCTCTAACATACGAGAATGAGGCTCTCCTGCATAAAACTATTGCGTTGACTAGTGCTGTTGACTTTAGAGTTGATATTACATTAGAAGTATCCTACCACTATCTGTATTGCCACACCCTTCTCTAACATACGAGAATGAGGCTCTCCTGCATAAAACTATTGCGTTGACTAGTGCTGTTGACTTTAGAGTTGATATTACATTAGAAGTATCCTACCACTATTCTGTATTGCCACACCCTTCTCTAACATACGAGAATGAGGCTCTCCTGCATAAAACTATTGCGTTGACTAGTGCTGTTGACTTTACATTAGAAGTATCCTACCACACCCTTCTCTAACATACGAGAATGAGGCTCTCCTGCATAAAACCGTACCTGTGGAAAGATGGTTTTAATGCATTGCACCAGTCACCTTTTAGCGCCAACTGGGATTCGAATCCAGGCCTGCCATCTCTCTGGCCACAGGAGACGGCGACTTTATTCACAAGACTTCCGAGGCATAAACCCAGTTCAAAACAGGAAGAACTCTTAGCCGGAGAATTTTTTACTGTGATTTTGTAGTATATAGCTGTGGTACTTCTCTTTACCGCTATTTCTTTTTACAACAGATAGTGCTTGCTAGTGAAAATTTTGTCCCTTTACAATTTGACTGATTGTTTGGTACGTATATTCACTATTTAAAAAAAAAATAAACACAGAACGAGCAGGGCTCGTGAGCTGTCGCCAATGGGTAAAATTTTTCTATCGTTGTTAATCTGTAAAACTTGTGAATTATCTTACAAGGTAATTTAATGAGGAGATTTCTCAAGTTTAGTAGTTATATGCACTGGGTATGCAATAAAATTCAGTCTGGTGTCATAAAACATAGACAGTGTCATTATTTCTGAAGGAACAAATAAGGAGGTTCATGATTGGTAGATAATATTTGGAGATTTCCAATACTTCAAGTGTCTAGGAAACAAACACAACGTTTCGACAGGTATAACAAACTCCTGTCATCTTCAGATGTACTTACTAGCTTAGCCTACATTTAAAACTATTTTTTTCTCTTAACCCATACTAATTAAAAAAAGACTAAAAACTACATGCTTAGATATTATAGACGACTGTTAAGAAAGTCGTGTGTTCCTAAAAACTGTCACACATAACAGAATTAGACATAATACAAAACACAATATGAAATATAATAGAAATACAAAATACAGAGCAGGTTATTAAATAGACAAAATATTCAACTTATCCAACTAGCTCCCAACTACACTGAGGTGGGGGATGAGCTCCTCGCAACAACACAATCATGAGACAAACTCACCAGAACGTCAAAGACGAACTGAATCCTTGGTGAATTGTGGGGAGTAGCGCTCTCCAAGCGATGCCTACATGGAATGTGGAAGGTGATTGGGGGGTGGGGGGGGGTTGTAATAGTTTGAAATATTCCCTGTGTTTTTAAACAATTCTGTTGTGTTTTGAAAATATGTTTTTGTTTGATTTTTCCTCATGACGAGCCTCCAAGCTAGTAGGTCAATACTACAGTACGTGTAAGTGACATTAGAAGAAACTATCAAGTATATAAATCTGGGACTAACTAACGTTATTATAATTATTATTCATCTCTAAGAAAGCCGATTGTAGTTATATAGGCGAATATGAGGGGTGAATAAGTGTGATGAGTGTAGATGAACGAGTGTAGTCATTATTACTATCTGAGTTCAACTTAGCTCAGAAAGGACTATTTATTAATAGCCCAATAGCTAGGGCAACTATGGGACCTACAGCTTTACATGGAATCCGAAACACGTACTGTTGGTCTGATTTTCAGCTAACTGACTAGTCTAACACTCAGTTCTCTTCTCTAAACAACATCTGAACCCTGACTAACCATCCAACATGGACACCCCAGACTTCTCTAGTAGTGTCCACGCTGATGCAACCATTGAGCAGACGCTGTGTCGGTATTAAGAGGACTGAGAATAGAACCTATCACCTACAATCTCCCAAACACTTTGTCCCCAAGTAGCTGGGTTACAGTACTGCGACACCAGTGCCGACTAAATCAGTTCATCTTTGACGTTCGTGGTGAGTTTGTCTCGTGAGTGTAGTGGTGCGAGGAGCCCATCCCCCCTCCTCAGTGTAGTTGTAAGCTGGTTGGATAAATTGAATATTTTGTCTATTTAATAACCTGCTCTGTGTTTTGTTGGACATTTTCATACTATGTATTTCTTTTGTATTTCATATTGTGTTTTGTATTATGTATAATTATGTTATGTGTGATAGTTTTTAAGAACACTTGACTTTCTTAACAGTCGTCCATAATATCTAAGCATGTAGTTTTTAGTCTTTTTTTAATTAGTATGGGTTAAGAGAAAAAAATTGTTTTAAATGTATGCTAAGTTAGTAAGTACACCTGAAGACAATAGGAGTTTGTTATACCTGTCAAAACGTTGTTTGTTTCCTAAACACTTGAAGCATTGAAAATCTCCATTATATTATCCAACAACAAGAGCAATCCAATGCTTAAAATAAAGTTCAAAGAACAACAAGGTGCAATATTAGTTAAACGGTTTCCTGTGCATTGCTCTTATTGTTCTTTTCCGTATTATGAAAATGTATCTTTATTTGTGCCTTCCCATATGACAAGTCTATAGGTAACAATATTTTGAAAACATAAAAAATATATTATTCTTGATGTCAATTATATAGAGCTAAGTAATATCTTGAGGGAAAAGCAGACTGAATTTTTTGCTAGGTAATCTATATGAGGAGAAAAATAAAGATTTGAGTTAAGAAAAATGCAGAGAAACTTAGTTAGAGATTGAATTATTATAAAACTACAGAACTGAATATTAATGGTACATCTGGTTTTATTAAATTTAAAATTACTTTAATTTAAATATTTTTATACGACGATGCTACTGGCCAAAGTTTTACTCGTGAATTTACAAGGCTATACTCTATTTCACGTTGAGAATGCAGTACGGCTCTTGTGGACAAACACAGCACTATTAGCTGGTGCAAAAATATAGAGTACTGTCTGTCTGCCCACTGTCATATAGCATCCTCACGGTTTTGCTCGGATATTATATTACAGTATTTTAGTTTTAAAAAACGTATGTATAAAAATGTCTCATAAAATTTCATTAGGTATTAAATAGTGTAGAGATTGATCATTGTTATCTAAAAATTTATTTAAAGAACAAACAAGTTATTAACTATAAAAGTGTGTAGATAGTTTTGTAATGTTAATTCATTTACAAGAAAAATGTTACTGACAAAAAGACAAATATAGTAAAATAGAAAATAAATTTTCAAGTATAATTCTGTAAATTCATGTCTACTTGAAGGAATCGAGTTTTAATTAGCCTATTCCAAGACAAAAAATGAACGTTTATTTATTGATATAACCCATGTTTTGTACCTAAATTACATTTAGGTTGAAATTATTAATTGATTTAATAAAATTACGTCTGTACATAATAATTTATGTTAGGTTATTAGACGTATTTTATAACAATATTCAAGAAATGTATGAATTGTATAACAGTAAACAATTAATTAGTTTTAGTAAAAATAAGCTTTCAAAAATTAACCCAGCTCAGTTTGTGTCCTATATTATCTCTAACCCATCAATAACTCGACTGAGGACAAGGCGGACGAGTGACTCATTTGGGCCTTTCGCTCTTTTCATCATATCTGGTGATGCAAAGGAATAAACAAACATCACCAAAGAAGGAAGTACAAGTGTACATTCAGGAGGTTGGTGGTTATTGATTGTGTTTTTCTGAGTGTCTTGAAAAGGTAATCGAGTGAAATCAATAATTATAATTTTAGTGATTCATTGTGGTCTTTAACAATGGAAAAAAGCCAAAGGAAAAATAATTAAAAGTGGTGACAGGAAAACGGTGTTAAATGTATATAAGTATTTCGAAAAGTGTTACCCTGATAAAAATGTCACTTTATATGTAAAAAACCAGTGAGGCTACGTTAATTAGTGAAAGAACTAGGATTGAAGAATTATAAATTAAGAAAGGAAGGAGATTGTGGACAGATTGTCACGCCAACAAAAATACCTCAAAAAATAAAATATAAAACAAAAATTACAGTTAAATTTCTATCTCAATTTTGATTATGTTTTTATCAAAATTTAAAAAAAAACTGCCTCAGAGGAGATATGTTGATAACGCTTAACTGATTTCAAATTCCTTGTATGCTTACATGAACAAGCTGAACAAAAAAATAGTATTTATAAATATATCAAAGAGAGTTAATAAACAGCAATAGGTTAAGATCAATAACTTACTAAACTTTTGCAACTTTTTAGGGGTTGCTAAAAAATAAATGTGACACTATACACTATAAAACACCTACTGTATTGTAAATTATTTTATGTCCTGTTAAAATAATTGAAAAATAATAAATGGCTTTATGCCTGTAATTTTCATTGCCTAATATTATAAATTCGACTTTATACAACATATTTTTAACATAATAGGTTTTATATAAAAATAAATAATATTTCTCCTGGGTTCATATTTTAGCACCGATGTAATTGTGGATGATTCACAGTGAGGCCAACTCACCATCACCAACACAATGACAACTGCGCCGCACAGTCATGTTTCTTTGTCACTTATTGCCGACTAAACTATGCATATTGGTAAAAAAAGTTTCTAATAAAAAATAAAAGTACTAGTTTTTATCAACAACTTTCCCGCTGACAAAACTTATCTGACCAAAAAATAAAAAACTTTCTCACAAGTCGACTTTTCAATGTCTTTTCTCAAATATATGAACTAATTTTTACTTATATGTATTATTACAAATTGGTTTTATTTTATAATCAATTCATACAAAACTTGGCTAATGACATCAATGCCAGAGGAGAACCATTGGTGAGGGATATAGATTTTTGACCAGACTTTTTTTACACTTAATTCAGTAACAGAACTGGACGTTTTCCATCATGTCACTCAACTGAGGGGAGGGTCTGCTCCGGGTCTGGATGGTGTTTCAGCTTTTATCTTAAAAAACAACATTCACATTCTTCTTTGTCCCCTAACTTATTTTATAAATTTGAGCTTAGCTGAGGGTGTATTTCCTGATGTTTTCAAATTAGCAAAAATATTTCCATTGCACAAATGAAATAATTTCACAGACAAAAATAATTTCCGTCCTATTTCCTTGATGAGTATCTTCTCTAAAGTCTTCTAAGAGTGAATTGTCCAAGATCAACTTGTTTCGTATTTAAATAATAATGATATAATAACTCAATACCAATATGGATTCAGAAAAGATAGAAATATTACTGACGCACTGTTTGATATAAATAAGGAGATCAATGATTGTATTTCTGCTAATAATCGTCTTATGCTTATATTTTTTGACTTAAAAAAACCATTTGTCTCAATTGACAGATTTGTTATTTATTAAATTAGAAGCAATTGGAGTTACCGGCAATGCTCTTGCCTCGTTACGTTGCGCCACAGCTATCTAAATCAATGTTCATTGTTGCTTGGACCCTGTAATTGACTATAGTTATGTTAACATACTAGTGTGATAAAACTGTTCTTTCTGAACATCGCAATATAAACATATTACAAATTTATAACCTAATATTTTTTTTATTTTTTTCTAAATGTCCGAAAATTCGGATGCCAGATGAATTAGGAGATAGTTTTGACGTCAAAAATTGAATGCTAGGAACGAAAGGGTAAAATTTATAATTGACACCATTTGTTAAAGCATAAAACTATTTAACATTTTGATAGTAATAATAATTAATAGGTTTTTGCAGTATGAAACTTATTGTTAAAATAAATATTAATTTTTGAACACTAAATATCACTGTGAGTCACAGTGAAGGACGCTGCGTCTACCCAGCCACTTTCCAGCATTGTTTCCCACACATATGCAAGTCACATAATAAATTAAACTTTTTCTTCTCTGTGTGAGACTGCTTGAGACGCTGTTTGGTGTGTTAGCCTCATAAAATTTGTCAGTATTTCTTTCTCTGTTATTTAATTTACTAATATTGACTCTTAACACATACAATTAGTTTGTGACTTTAGTACCCATGTACATACACAAAACTTTCATTGTTCAATTCATAATAAACAATATTTATCGACTTCATCTCAAGTAGGCCGCATAGAATCACTTAGCCTTCTGGCCGTGGTTTAACGACCTCGAAGTTAGAGAGAACCACAGGGATAAAAGATAAGCAAGCATGGAGAACCACCCTGTAGTGAAGTATGAGCAGTTGGCTCGTTTTTACATTTTTAGGTTCATAAAATAATTTTGTGTACTGTATACTACTAACAAATACATTAAAATACTAATATAAAGTAGCCTTACTTCTCAAAAATGATACAGCATCATCGATTATACATTAAAACTAACAATTTCTTCAACTTTAACCTTTTAAAAACAAAGTCTCACAAAATAAAGAAAAAATATGTTTTACAGTAATTAAATTTTTTAATGTAGATAACATGTGTTTTCTGTACCATTAAAAACATTAATATCTTACCTTCACACTTGAGTCCTTGGCGAAACAGTCCATAGAGTAAAGATCCACAGTGATCACAGAATGTTGGGGACATGAAATTATGAGGACGGAACCTGTGAGGCACATCCAGCTTGAACCTTTCCCGAAGGTACTGCAACAACACCACTTACAACTCACCAACTAATTCACAACACCTAAAACTTTTAAGAAACAATAAATTTTTTTAAATATTGATAATGAATAGTATATTTGCAACAACACATGGTTTTATTTCTCTAGGAAAGTTTTTTTTTATGCTTAGAAGAATTTGCCACCAAGTATTTATTTTTAGGTGAAGAAAAAGCTACACTGTAATTTTTTTATTTCAAAACCTCAACAATATACAGGGTGCACTAAAAATCTGGGGTTCATTTTATTTTTTTAAATAATACAAATAAAGCAATAACACTTTACACATGTTCACTATACTTAAACATCTACTATTTGAAGCAAATATCAGTGTTTTCTATCATACCAGGGATGGCCCACAAGGAGTTAGAAGAAAATCTTAAATTTGAGACTAGGTTGAGATGTACAACATATTACAGGTCTCTATTAGTAGAACACAATGCCACAAACCCAACCACAAAAGGATCATCCTCGCCAAAATGCAACCTGTTTAAATTTATAATATTGAGTTTGATAAACAATTGATTAGTTTGTTGAAACATTGTAGATCATAGCAATAACTTTTAAAACATAGATACAATAGAACGTTGAGATTATTCTCCGTCATCCACTCTAATGGAACTGTATGTCAATGATTGCTTCAAGAAAATGAAGACAATTATATGACATCAACTCAGTTCGCTGTAGTGTAATGGTGAGTAAGAAAACTCTCACCTATTTACACCTGATGAGACGAAACGTCGAAACAGCACACATGGAGACCATCTGGTCCGCGTACCAACATCCTTTCGGTGTGGTCAATGCATAGCAACCAATCATTGACATACAGTTCCATTAGAGTGGATGACGGAGAATAATCTCAACGTTCTATAAACTTACTCCACTACTAAGATCTTCGGACTAACAACTAGTCCATCTTGATTCAAACATAGATACTGTGCCTAAAATCTATTGTTAAAGCATATCTCATTAGTTCATCACATCAGGTGGATGGTCTCCGAGGAGTCAGAAGAATATCTTAAAGAGAGAACAGAGAACTGTATATCAAATTAAAGATCTTTAGAAGGTAAACACAATGCTACAACTCCAGCTATAAAAGGCCCATCCTACATAAAATGGCAGTGGTAGAATGTACAAAATTAAGCTCTTATAGATAATATCTGTTATAGTTCTCATAAAATTCTCCCAACAGATGTAAAAATCACTTCCTAATTGATAACCTTTATTTATATCCAGGATGGGGTCTCAATATTTTGCTATTGAACACATAGAAAGAAAGGCATCCTAAAGAAATGTTCGATTAGCTTAATTTTGTGCTATTGTTTTAGATTAATTTTGTAATTCATTAACTATTGCCATTTTATGCAGGATGGACCTTCTAATAATGTTAAACCCAAAATGTTGATACGCCATGTATATGTGAGTGTGTATATTTTACATACTCAAGTGTTACATTTTAGCTAAGAGTTAACCACAAATTCTGAAGCTAGAGTTGTTTTAACTGTTTATTTTAAGGAAACCCATTTTTACTGCTTAAATTGTATAGTCAATGAGATTCCTTTTAGTGTTAACACACCTTATTTATCTTCTGGGCTTTTTCATTTATAACTAATATATATTTAGCTGATTCAAAAATGATTACACACACAATTTTAAAAATCATGGGAAAGTATATAAATAATACTTCCATGTGTTGTAAATTGGGGCATAACTATTTTAAAGAATAGTATACAAGTAACATAATTCAAATATTGTACTATACTAAATCCAACCACCAGTTCAACAAGTCCTATCGCCAAATAATTTTTTTAATTAGAAGATGGTTTTTAACACTATAATTGCTACAGATTATCCTGTTCAATAATTCTTCAGTAATTATTTTAATTTGTTATTATACTTTGTGACGGATTCATTATTATCTGATGTTTCTTTGTTTACTGCTTAACCAGATGATTATAACCAGAGGAAGTGTTGTTCAGACTGAGTCTAAATTCCACTCATATTCATAAATTAGTGAACATCATATTAGAAATAAACTAAAATTATCTTAAAAATTACAATACTCACAATGGTGCTAGCAGACTCTAGGCCAGATCCTGGACATTTGGCAAGACACTTTTCATGGCACTTCTTGTGAACAGCTGTCTGACATACTGTAATTTAATTAGAACGATTTTTAGGTGTTCTTCGTGTACAGAATATTTGTGAGCACAATACAATTTTTATTAAATTGTTAGAAAATTGTTAGAAAAGAAGAAAGCTTCAAAATGATGTATCTTTGAAAATTTAAAGAGCCATCCTCTGAGCTCGAGTGGCCAGTATGCTGGCCACCCCCATTTTCTTTCCGTATTTCTTATGAAAATTTCCTCGTCAATTGGCTTTCCCAGTATTGCCAGTAAACCTCAAATATTCTTGAACATTCACAAGATCAGTATGATTGGGCATATGACAGTAAGTAATGATATTGATATTTTTCTAATTAACTTAATGTAGTAGAAATTGACAACCAGTTAGTTGCTTGTAACTACATGAACTCAGCCTTTGGGATCAAGTAGTTTTAATCCTTTTCACCACTTCAACTGGAAGGCCTGCTCCCAGATGGTGTGCTGAATATGTCTGACAGCATAGGCAGATTTTTGTGGCATATTTACAAATACCTTTGAGCATATAAAGAACACTTTGTATCTATGGTTGCTATACTTGACTCAAAAGGTCTGTGGTTATACTTCTTCTCCTATTAGTAATAGGAGCTTAAAGGGTTATGCATGCACTTTTAGCTGCATGCAGTTCTATTTTTAATTATTGTTTTGACCACTCAGATAAACATATAAATAAATGTTAACTCCCCACACCCCCAATGTGGTCGACAACCTGAGGGGAGGCGCACACACACACATCACTAAAGTAATAGTTCAAGAAACCATCTGTTTTTCTGATATGAAAAAATGTAGTCTTCAAAAAATATTATTATAAAAATTGGGCTACCTTTTTGGTCTAAAATTGAAATATTGTTCATATTTTTGTCCATTTTAATATCAAAACACTATTTAATTTCAGTTACGAGCAGAACATATAAGTTTAAACCTCTTTCTAGCAATACCTAACAACAGACAGTTATTTTTATGAATATATAAGTCTATTACAGTAGAACTTCTTTAATCCGGCACGTTTGGAACTTGACTCTTTCCGGATTAAAGAAAATTCTGGACTATGGAGGTTATTTATAAAAATACAGGAGGTGTATAAAAAAATAACATAATTTGCACAACAAAATTTTACTGTATGTATATATTATTTAAACATAGGTTATTTAAACAATATAAATCAATATATAAGTACAGGAGAAATATTAAAATGCATTTTTAGGTACAGTATATGATGAAATAAATTAAAATACAGTATAAATACAGCACAGTACTGTACTATAGTATTTGTGGTTTTTAGCAACAGTACTGGTAGACGGCTGGAAAAAGATCTAATATCTATTTGCTTCTTACAAATATTTTTTATTAGCTGTCGAGTTGTTCACTTTACAATGTTCATTGAGAAGGCAATTCTGTGTTTGTGTCTATTGCCGTTGATGCCGGATTATAGACAATTCCGGACTATAGAATGCCGGATTAAGGAGGTTTTACTGTACCATCAATCCAAAAAATGGATCACATACTCACAGAGGGCCCACTGCGCTCTTTTACGGAGAGGTTAGCTAGCATAAATACCATCAGAGAGGCAGGTCTTATATGGCTTGATTGATTAGATTTAATTTTGTGACAGGAGATCACAAAACTATGAAATGAAATGAAAAATGCCTCTATTACAGGAGCGAAGTTAGAACTGTACAGTCCTCTCTAACACTTAACCCCATAAACTAAGTAGATTTTGTAAGCAATCAAGGGCCAGGTCACTACAATATATTAAATAACTTTACTCAAGAAGGTTGAATTCCATCCATTATATTCAGCTGTATACTAAAACTCGGAAGAATATTGGAATCATAGGAAACAGAGAATAAAGTGCAGATAACCCGCCCGTGGCCCATGGTGCCGCTTCATTATATGGAGTGGTCTATAGAAGCTATGTTTTCCTAAAACCGCCTCTTGCTGATTCATTACTCCATATTTATACATTGACAATTAATTATCATTTCCACCATACTCACGTTCCAAACAATTCATGGAATGCTTACAGCTGATACATTTGAATGCAAAATCACAATGCTTGTGACTGTACTCTATAATAATATACCTATATAATATACCTTTATAATAATATACCTGTATAATAAAATACCAATATTTTAATTACTTATTGGTTTGAACAAAGTAAATGTTTGATTCAATATGTTGGCTACAATTAAGGTGCTATTGAAATAAATATTGTTCTAAACAAATACAGAGGACAAAAGAGTGATTTATTTTTTACTAATACAAACTTACAATTTATAAGGTTGAATTTATTACATAATCAGGGTGGAGTTCGGCTTGAATGCTTGTAAAGATTACTGAAAAAATCTTTACAAATTTAAGATGAAAAGAGGAAAGGAACTGAAGTTAATTGGCTTGAGATTCAATTTTGTTTTAAAGGATCAAAATAAAAAGAAAATGATATTACTAATGATTTTCAAATTCAAATGTGTTGTCATCTTAAGAGATAGTTCATTGGAATCAGGATCGGATTAGGAAATTTCTGGTAGGGGGATATCTGCTTGATAAAGACATCTTTGTATTATTATCTTTCTCGAAGTAAATTTGGAGTTTTTTTATAGTGTCCTCTTTTCACTGACCACTCTTCACTTACACGTCTTCCAACAATCGAACGTTTTCACATTGTGTCTCGTACAAAGCAGGTAAACCATTAACAAACACAGCATTTCTCTTTAATTATAATTTGCTTGTGCTAAATTAAATTACTATAAAATAAGCTAAATATTAATAAAATGCAGAAATAAATTTTAAGTGTGGTGGTAGTACTTTTTATCCAATACTTAAAATAACTAAGTTCATAAAATTTATAATTATTGAAACTATAAAGTGAATGAAGAATTTTGTAACAGCTAACTTA
Source organism: Stictocephala bisonia (assembly GCA_035578905.1). NCBI lineage: Eukaryota > Metazoa > Arthropoda > Insecta > Hemiptera > Membracidae > Stictocephala > Stictocephala bisonia. The sequence continues at coordinate 207,303 of JAQJVL010000073.1, read as the reverse complement.
CTATTTAATGATTGATAAATGAATATAGTTTTATTTCAATGCCAATAAATAGTAGTAATTATTAATGGTGACCTTTTGTAATTAAATGATTGAACTTGATGATACTATTTTTTTATTTATTTGTAGATGCAGTTATCTGTTTATTAGTTTGAGATGTGTTTTAAATAAAGTTGAAAATAATTACATTACAACTGTTTGTTACTTTTAGAAGCTACTCTACTAGTTCAGAATGTTACTTTACATTATTTGGAGCTTAATGTATTACTGTATTATTCCTATGTCTATCTATCATTAACTTTACAATATCAATTTTGTATTTCATTTTAAGACGAAAGAAATTATGTTGTAGGTGAACTAACAAACTGAGCAAACTTAGCCGCTAGTTAGTTATTAACATATGTTGTTAAAAGAACTTAGAATCTGACAGTTATTACAGTATAAAGTTCAGGTGTACAATTCAGTATGACGCTGGTCAGGAAGTAATACTGGTGTCAAACAGCTTTAATTTCAGATTGTGACGAAGGGCAGAATATCTGCAACCAATCAAAACTGGTCTAGGTAATAAATGGATGTGAATGTTAGGCCTTTGGACAAAATAATTAATATGGCTTCATAAAGTTTGTGATTATTTAAGTTTTACACTGGTATGGTTAAGAGATGACTCATAAGTTTCAGCGATTTCATGAATAGGAAAGGGGGACTGATAGAATTTGTCGAGGGGTTGGTAGAGTATGTTGCTTAGGTATAACAGAAAGTGTTAGAGGATTTTAGCTGCTAATCAGAGGGTGTATTGACAAGGTCTACTAGTTTATAACTTTAGTCCATAGTGGATCTGAGGTCAGGTCCGATACATAGAAGAAATCCACTAAGACACTGTAAATATTTGAAAGAACCTTAAAGTATACTTTGGTGATCATTCAAAGTCAATATTTCCCATTTCAGAGGAATGGAATTAGCACAACAATAGATAATAAAATCCTATTCTCTTCCATACTCAAAGTCAGGTAGACTTGTCTACAATCCCTCTCCCTCATTGCCACTTGTCCAGTGACAGTTGAGTCAGTCAGTCTTTCTCCAGTCAGAATTTGTGGGTGTCCAGTTTGTGTTTTTTATGTTTTCTTGTGTTTATGTTGATGGACTTATTTTCTCAGGAAAGTTTGCTGATGCTCTCTCCTAATGTATTGAGACAAATGAATCTTAGTCCTCAATCACAAGAGAACAATTATAACAGCCCTTGAGAACTTCTTACTGTTATTTTAGATTAAAAAATAGTGGATTTGTTTTTTCTTAAGATGGCCTCTACAAGGATTTAATTAAATTAAACTACTTACATTGACACTGGTAACCTTGTTTTCCGAATCCCCTGTAACAACAAATACAAATTTAAGTAGATTAATTATCTATCACGTAACTGATTTTTATTAGTTTTGTCTCATTTACTATATATTTAGGTCTATGTACTAAGCAGTAGAATATTTTATGAAACAATACTTTAGTTTTTTTTTTTTTTTTTATAAGCAATTCCAAAAATTGTGCCATGTAGGATATTTTATTTCCTTGCTTTCATTTCAAAAGAGAAATTCTTTGACAATATTGTAATGCAGCACACCCATAAGTTAGAAAAAATTGTCTTCTCTATGATCAATATTAAGACATCCAGTGGATTTAAAGGTATGAAATAACATGGGGGTTCACTGGACTTAACATTGAAATTGCAAGCAGTTTACGAAGAATTTATCTAACTTGGAACAGCGTGAGCAGGATGCTCAGATACTTGCTGTCTCCAACGCTACACTCCCTTCGTCTACGAGCAAAGTAGGTATCAACTTAACATCATACCCATGTATCAGCTGCAGGTAAGTGATTTTGCATGTCTTATAAATTAACTTTAAATTCACATTTCCATGTTCAAATTTGTGATTAAATTCATTTAGCGTCCAATTTTCTTTTAAATATATATTTCTAAAATAGATTTTGTACAGTAATAATTTACAAGAGTGTGATCTGGCTCATGATTTATGATTTCAAAAATATTACGAACTACCATAATTTAAAACAAATAGTTAAAAGGAAAATTTTAACTAATCGACTTCAGATAGAAGGAAGCTAAAGTGTATTAGACAAAACGTAATAATGGGTAAAGTAAATAATATAGTTTAATGTTTTTTTAAGAATTTAAAACAATACATAAACATCTCTTTAATTTGTGAACAAATGTTAATTTTATTCTAAATACAATGAATTAATTAGCTTACCTTAATTAGAAATGTCATGTAATTTGAATACAAACAGTGAGGGATTTGTAAATATTTGTTTATACTAGATAAAACTAAGATGCAGTTCTTGAAAAAAAAAGGATTTTCTCATCAGATACAGTCACCTAATGGACACTAAACTAATCACAGACATTACTAATGGATAGACCACGAGCATCAACAGTATTGAGATGGGAAGTAAACAGTAACTTTAGTCTAGTACTTCTTTTACTACTGTACTTGTTACTAAGTCATATCATTGTTTGGTAATGGAATAAATGAAACTGTTACGTTCAATATTAACCCTTAAAATTTGGCACACTTAACCCTCGCGCTGGCAAAGTCGTAATCTACGACTCATTATCGGCCCGTGTGTACAGGCAGCGTCGTATTTCACGATTCATTTTACATTGCATGTTTATTACGTTATTTTACAAAAACTCAACTAATAAATCGGACTCAACATTATACCCTATTATTCGGCAAATTATGTGCTTACTTTTCGTATGTTCACTTCATATAATACACAGTTTATCATTTTTATTTATTGGCCTTTGCTAAAAGGTTACTTGTGGATTTCAGTAGATCAGCTGGTGTCAGTCACACTCGAGTCGGCTACAAATTTCCATGTTTACAAATAATTTACAGATATAAGTTCTTTTCAGTTAGTATTTTTTTAAGACAACATTTTGTATATCTTGGATTTGGTTATTGAACATTTTTATTGTTTGCTACATGGTCACTACCTAGAAAACTTTATTTTAACAGACAATAAAAATTCTAACTTCAAACTACAAAAAAAATTTGTTTCTAAATAATTTTGAACTTTGTTTAGTTTTTATGTGGTAGAACATAAAGTTTCTAATACATTATATTCTCATCAAATCCTGATTTTATAATAATTTTCAAACAAACGTTTGCACAAACTATAAAAATGGCATGCCAGTCAAGGCAAATTTGATTGCCAGTGCGAGGGTTAATATTATATATAATAATATATAATAAGAATTTTTCTAATTAAAACATACAGATATTTGAATAAATAATCATATCATGACAGAACATATATCATAATCTGATTATCATGCCTTAGTGCATCAAAATTATTAAAAAATATTCATAAATAAATTTTTTTATGACATAATAGTGTCTTATTTATTGAAGTAAAGCACAAACAACATATAACAGTTATAACAAGGCAACTATATGCCAATAGATATATCTGTTTTTAAAATACTAAATAACGTTAAGTAGTTTCTTTGTTGCTAGCGTAGCTTTAAAAGAAAAATGGAAAGAAAGGACTATAAAAAAAGCAGCATGTGTGTATGGCTCTACAGAACTGCATTTCACAACCAAGAGCTACTTTATGCCCACTATATTAAACAATTATTATATTAGAAGTTATGAATGAAATTTAAATAAATGGTAACAGGTTACTGGCACAAACTTTCTCCCTTTCCCTATATTAAGTCAGATTGTTTAAAAAATGAAAATTAAAGGATGTAAAAACACACCTGAATTAAAACAGATGTTCAATTATTTATACTTTCTAAGGAATGTACAAACGAAACACTTATTTCATTTAACCCTGGATCGTGCTCCTCACAATGCCACCCAGAATCGTGAGGTGGAGCATAATTTATGCTCTTGCATTAAAATCAATAAAACATATTTTATCATCAAGCAAGCACAACAAAGTTGGTAACAATCGACGCAGAATGTTCTGATCTATACATTTCAGATTTTTAATAATTTTTTTATTCAATTTTTAAACATAGGAAAATGTGCAACAACAAACTTCCGCTCAGATTCTGCCCAGCTGAGATCGAGAGCGGCGAAAAGGCCAATGGACTGAAGGACAACCAGAAGGCGGAATAAGTCGTACCAAATATCATTCTATAGGGAATAAAATACTCTATCTAACAAAATAAATTGCATTGTTTTAGCTGCATTGGGTATTTTACAAACAATGTTTTCGTGTATCCTTGTTTGAGCATTTTCTCTCAAGTGAGTCGGGGCATAATTTATGCATTTGATGAAAGTTTAACTAATAAGTTATTTATTGAGATATAAACAAACAAAAAATTAGCCAGAAAGGCAGAGTCGATTGGTGCCGTTTTCCGTGCAGTATGTTGGCAATGGTCAAGTGACAAGTTTTCTGTTCGGCTATTACAAAGAGAACCCAGCAACAGCAGTCAGTCGTCTAGGCCATACTGTTTGGTGTACGTCACATTTTACTTGCCAGTGTCTTATTCGCATTTATCGTTATAAATTAATATTTGTACTAATACAATTATATGTAATGTGTAGTGTAGTGATAGTGGAATGTGTTATAGTGGTTTATAGTGCAAAAAAAATCAGTAATACTAAAAAATATGTTAATTAGTTTTGATCTTTGTTTATTATAATTGAACATAATGATAATCATTACTTTAAAAACAACAGTCTAGCATACAAAGAATGCTCAAATTTATCAATATCAAAGGATTCTAGGATGCAGAACTAAGAATGAGTCAAATATTTCATTTTATATTATAGGCCTAGTTGTAAGTGTATTTAAATGTTTATTTGACAACTGTGTATATATTTATGTAGGTACTAGCCTAAACATTTTTTATCCGATTTGAGCTAACAAAGTGTTCACAGATAGGGTAGTGTAGCATAATAAAAATAATAATAATAATTTTTTTAAATATTATGAACTAATCTGTTCAATGTAAATTACTTGTTTATTTTAGTTACGCGACAACAATATGACTTAGTAAGTTATTATGTGTCGGCGTCTCAAATGTAAGAATAAGAATATATAGTGCTAAAACCTATTTATGGCACAAAGGTAATACATTATTTATATTTCTATTCAGAAATATGTGTTCTATCAAGTGTAACTGTCATTTAAATTACCACAAAATATTTTGTATTTTTTATCATGTTATAATGTATGCACTATTTTTCAAGTGCCGATTACACAATTTGTGCACGCTCACTTATGGTATTATAAGTGTTATATTTTTTGGAATATTTTCATATATTTTACGTTTTCTTATAGCTAATATATTGCACTAATAAAGTACATGTAGCAAAAAATTATACATACCCCTTAAATTTGGATTGTTATGTAATTTTTCACAGAAATGATTCGTTTTCATGGTAACATTTTTATTTTCCCCAACAAACTAAAAATATAAAAATTTGTTTATGGGTACAATATAACTATTTTTCCTAAACAACATTTTCTTGTCTATTCAATGATGATTTTTTTTGAATTTTTACTTGTATTATTTGATTACCTACATGATCATACTTTGTAACTTTGTACATTTTTTCATTTTTGCATTTTAAGAAAACAACAAATTCCCGAAAAAACCTACTAGTTTATCTAAAATGTAACAACATATTATTATAGTACACTAAATAATAAACAATTTGGCTACCTTGCAATTATTTACAAAAATTGTTTAGTGCTCCTAAGGAAGGTTATAAGTTATAATTTATGTACAAATTTTTTCAATCTTTTCTTGACAATAATTATTTACTAAATTTGTTTGTATGTTTTGATGATAGTATGTAAATGTACAGTTATTTAGAAGAAAAACGATATGATAACATTTACATTTGGAGCATATCTAGTATTGTTTATGATTTTTTAGGCCTTTTTTTAGGCGCAGTAAAAAGGACCTAGCAGTGGGGAGCACATAATGGATCACCCATTACTCACAATCTAGGGTTAAATAAATATATAGAAAAAAATATTCTTCAAAAACAGCTGTTCAATTAATTACATAGCCGGATTTTATATAAACAACCTTCAACAACTTGAATTCTGGCTTCCAGCTTTCCGCCTCCAGTCCCAACTTTAAACTTTATAATGTGGTAAAATATTTTTAGTTGTAATTTGCATCTTTACTGAAAATTTAATCAATATCGTTTGAATAAAGCTTGAAAAATTGAATTTTTAAAATGTTTTTGGCGGATAAAAAATGTTATTACTAAAAAAACTAGTCAAGTTTTACTTGCGGCTTTTACTTAAATATTAATTCTTGTCTTTCCTGAAAATTTAACCAAAATCATTAGTCGTTTTTGGGAAAATTCCATTTTTGTATGTTTTTTGGTCTACATTTTTGTATACAAATAAAAAAAACTAAAATTAAAAAAATGGTCTGGAGATATTGGCTAAATATACCTACCTACCAAATTTCATAAAAAATGATCCATCTGTTTGGTCTGCAGGAAACTGCACATACACACAGACAGACACCAAATTTTGTATCCGAAAAAAACACTTTTTTAGGTTCAGGTAACCCTAAAATGGATTTTTAGACCAACTTGTAAGAAAAATTTGTTTGGACGATCACAATACTTTCTCTACTCTAACGTATATGGGAGCAAGTAAAATTGATAACAGATAAAACAGTTTTCATAAACATTTATATGGAAAACGAGATTCAAAAATTTCATTTTTTAAATCAGCTGTTTATTTAATATGTTCAGAACATTTTCTCAACTATATTATTGTATTTATATTTTGAATCAATTTTTATGTTGTTAATGAATATTACTGCAGAGGAGCAGCTGAAGTATGTTTTTTTACTGTGATGAGCAGCTTATTAATTTAAAAATCAATACAAATGACGTTACATAAGGCAAGTTTAATTTAATGCAAGAAAGTATGTATATTATGGTGATCGATTTCAGTAAACCTTATCTACCATGATTAGATATAAGAGATAAAGAAATGATTTACTTCTAAATCCTTTTGTTCTGTTCAAAAACTATTCAGTGAACTAATGTGAGGTGACCCACTCTCTCACTCTATAAACGCACTTGACTGATAATATAAAAAATGAACACAATAGTATATGTTGGTTCTATATTCTCCTTAAACTTTGCTAAAATGATTGTGTTGAGTGATTTTTCACTAGTTTTTAATTTTTACCAACACATAATATGCTAATTAAGACATTATTACAGTAGAAGCTCTATTAACCGAGCCCTATAGGATTGCGCCATGGTCGGAAAACGAAAAAGGTCGTTTAAACGGAATAGTACTAGAAATAGTTATAATAAGCGTTAAAAACAATCAAACATTTAAGTATGACAAAAACATTTAAGTATGGGTGCGTTATCCAACACCGAAGTAACTTTTAATGGCAATTTCAGATTTGTCAGGTGTTTTTTTTTTACTGAACATACGAATTCATTACCAATCTTTGAATATGTATTCATCCATGCAAGCTGATTTTTGGTTTTTATATCACACTGGGAGGGATAAAACATTCATATTTTTAAATACCCTGGGTTTTGGGACTTTCCAATGACGAGAGGGGTAAGTTTAAGTGTACCAGTGGCATTCAAGCATAGACCAACTTATTCATTTTGAATTCTGGAGCTGATTTTTCACTACTAGTGGCAAACGTTTTGTCTGGTAAATGTTTTTAGTTGAGTCCAGTTTCATTCATATTGTAAAACTGTACAGGATGTAAGACCTCTTCTTTAATCAAATCACTGAGTTTTTTAATCCATCCCATAAATTCAGCTGGATCAGAAGAAAGTTTTTCACCCCATAAGCTAAGAAAAAGGACGCCATGACGTTTTTCCAGCACGTTAGCCAACCGTCACTGGCAGTAAAAGTCTCTCCGCTTTCAATTTTGGAGTGTAAAGCCATGACTTTTTCCTTTAAATTGGGCTGCTAGCTAATAGGTGTACCCTTTCACTGCTCTTGAGCGAACCATAGCCATAATGCACCGTCAACAACCTCGTTTATTGTTTTTTTCAAAGTACAACGAGTGCTTAGGATTTTATCGGATTCTATTTGAGTGATGTAGTCCTGAATAGATTTTTTATTGCACCTCAAGTCCTTAACTGTCGTAAAACCGACCCCTAATTTGTCACTAATCTTTTTAACAGATTCCCCTTTATCAAGCCGTTCTAACGGTTTTAGTTTTTGTTCTATCGTCAAAACATGTCTCTTCCGCTTAGCACCAATCATTTTACTGTACAGTAAAGTGATTTTACCTAAAACAATAATAAACTAGGTTAACATACCTTATCAATGTGACTTATAGGCCTACGTTTAATTTATTTTGTGTGTGTGTGTGTTTTGTGTTTTTGTTAATGTTTTAATAACACGATGATGGAATATTAAATCCCGAAACATGTTGTATGTTTAGGCCTAATTGAATACCAATCAAACTGTTTGATGTAGATATACGGTACATTAACTTAGTTTATTCTGCCTAACGGTTCAGGAGACATTACATTGAATAAAATTAACCAATATACTACACATGAAAGCATAAAATAAAAAGTTTACAACACTGTTAAAACACAGCACAGAGCACGGTGAACACTGACCGCACAATATTAATAAAGTAACTTGTGAATATTACTTCCTACACACACAAAAATTGACCTGTTGAATCCTGAAAGTTATTTTCATTTAGTTCTTGGAAAACGTTCAGTTAATCCGATGGGCTAGTACGACAACAATTAGGAGAACTTCTACTGTATTATTATAAAATATGTTTATAACAAAAATAAATATTCAACAAATTAACTAAGATACAACAATAATGCAAAACAATATATAATCAATACATAATAAATATATACATGTATATATATATATATATATATATATATATATATATATAGTACTCACCATAGAAACTCTCTACAAAAGGTACAAAATGTTGGCTGACGGAAAAACTTGGCTACAAAGCGATGGCCCTTTACCTCATGGACTTTCTGATGCTTGATTGCCCCACGACGGCGTGTGATGGCTCGTCCTTGAGCATCCTCCTCATCATCTAAGAAGGTAAGGTAGTAATTATTTTTACTAACAACAATAACCCACTTTTTAAGGTACTCTTTTTAAGGCTTAATGCAGGAGGGACTAAAAGAGGTAATTGTGCTGAGCTTTCATAGGAGCCAGTGGAATTAAATTTATTTTTAAATGTTTAATGAATTTTCTATAGCCTATAGTAATTTATAAACTCTACATATCTTACATATATATACACGCTTATATACATCTCATAACGCAATACATTATTAATCATCAAAATATACTACAATTCAAGATAGCTATCACTGTATTTTATACTTAAATATTTTTTATTATTATATTTCCTGACCATTGACCCAAAATAGTATTGACAAAATTTACATCTGTATAGATAACCAATCAGTACTTTTCTTGACATTAGTGTGAGGAGATAATTGTACTTCTTTGATTGACCACTACATATATATCATATAGTTCCACAACTTTGTTTGGATTAGTCAAATTAATTAATTGTCATTCTTTTTATAAAATATGAAAGTGGAACCCTCTCATTTACAATACAAATCTAAATTTTAATCTAGAATAAGTAAAATGTTACAATCTACCTTTTTCTCCCCCTTTAAACATTCAAGGATTTAAAAGGTTCTTAAATTGTTTGACAATCAATACACCTCGTCTTCCTATAAGGTCTGCAGAGGCTGTCAGCCATGTCAATTTTAATCCCATGAGCACAATGTTATTTCCAAACTGGACATTAGATCATGTGTATCCAAACTAAATAGTTATTTTTTTCCAACAATTGTTTGGAAACATATTTTTTCCAAACAACTGCATTTGATCAAGAATGAAATTGTGTGCTGGAATTGCTTTGCGAATTCCTAATTAGTTTTAAAGGAAAAATATTTTGTTTGAAGTTTTTATTTTCATCTATTTTTCAAAACAAGGAGCATGTATTTAAAATAACAAAATAAACCTGAATGTGCAAAATGATAAAGTTTAAATTGACATCTCATACACATTTTTAGTCAATAAATACGAAAAAATATGGATTCGCAAATAACATTGTACAAATGGGATTAAAACCAACATGGCAACATCCTCTGCAGACTCTTAATGTTTGATGCAGAACACTGGGGATTTGACAATGTACTTAATTTTTTTAATTGAAGAAAAAGTCTTCAACTGTTTACCATACCAAAAAAACAAACGTTATTATCAATGTATATCAAGGTACAAAGAAAACTAGTCACAAAAGTAGGGCTTAAAAGTACTTATTCAGTAATTTTGTTGACATTTACGCCTTCAACAGTTCACGTAATGGTACAGGAAGAAGATTACTTTCAAAGGGAACCAAACATGCCACATTTTATAATATTAAACAAGCAGTAGATGTCCAATAAAATTTCAACCAATATATTTACAGCCACATTGCATTTCTGCATATATTGATATTAATAATGGTTGCCATCAACATGGACACTACTGGGGATGTATGGTATGTCCATGTTCTGATGAGTCTGGATGTTGTGTAAGTAAAAGAACTGAGTATTTGGTTTGTCAGTTAGCTAAAAATCGGACGAATACTACGTGGTTTGGATTCCACGTAAAGTCACAGGTCCCTTAGTTGCCCTGGCTATTGGAATATTAATAAGTAGCTCTTTCTAAGGAACAATTGACCTTAGTTAGTAATAATAACTACACTCATTCGCCCCTCATTTTTGCCCGTATCTCTACGATCGGCATCTTAATGGTGAATGAACGAGTATGTGAGTATTAATCATCCAAGCAAGTATCTATTACATAAGGATCCAGAAGAAAACACTTTTTCTTTGGGAAGTGAAAAGAAATAAAAATAATTTAATAATAACCGCACAACAAAATACCTGCACCATGAATAATTCTCTGCACATCAGTCACCCCACCCAGTTATAACCCAAAGACAAATAGTTTATTTGGTCAGCTCACAATATTTAATAATAACCGCACAACAAAATACCTGCACCATGAATAATTCTCTGCACATCAGTCACCCCACCCAGTTATAACCCAAAGACAAATAGTTTATTTGGTCAGCTCACAATATTTAATAATAACCGCACAACAAAATACCTGCACCATGAATAATTCTCTGCACATCAGTCACCCCACCCAGTTATAACCCAAAGACAAATAGTTTATTTGGTCAGCTCACAATATTTAATAATAACCGCACAACAAAATACCTGCACCATGAATAATTCTCTGCACCCCACCCAGTTATAACCCAAAGACAAATAGTTTATTTGGTCAGCTCACAATATTTAATAATAACCGCACAACAAAATACCTGCACCATGAATAATTCTCTGCACCCCACCCAGTTATAACCCAAAGACAAATAGTTTATTTGGTCAGCTCACAATATTTAATAATAACCGCACAACAAAATACCTGCACCATGAATAATTCTCTGCACATCAGTCACCCCACCCAGTTATAACCCAAAGACAAATAGTTTATTTGGTCAGCTCACAATATTCATTATGCCTTATTGCTGATTTACGTCTGTCTGCCTTGATTGTTTTTACTTACTTTAATTTTTTAATTTCTAGTTAAATTTTTAAAACTAAAAAACTAATTGTATGAGATATTATTTCACTTTCATGTTATATAAATATTTAACTTATTATTCCATCTAATATGCAATAAAATCTTTGACGAATATAAATATATACTTAGAACTGTAATAATACTGAGATAACTTATTTTATATTTCATTTTACATACTACTAAGAATGTTTCTATAAATAGCACACAGAATACAGATCCATCTTTATTAGTGACACTTCCTCATCATCATCACCAGGGCCGTCCACAGGAGGAGTCATGGCGCAAGTTGCACCATCAGAAACATTTTTTGTGGGGAATCCAAAAGTTAATATTAGTTTTTAAAAAAGACACTTCTTTTTGTGATTTTCATAATCATGTAAAAATAAACATAAATAATGTACTGTATCTTGAAATGTAATCTTTTAACAATTTTAATCTTTCGTCCCCATTTTGCCGTGGTCAGTGGATGGTATGACTATTCTAATGATCGCAGACAAACCCAACCATGCTCTGTTTTTCGTCAGCCAAGAGAGTAGCACGGGAATCCAGAGATGAGTGACTCATTCTTATCTTACCGTCTTGCAAAAATAAGACCCCCTAAACCAAATGTGATTTATTATTTTGTTTGATTTATTAACTTGTCATATCAATAATCAAAATAGTAGTCTGTGTGAATGTGCTTCCCACCTTTTTCTGTTTTATTTCTTGCATTTGGTTCATATTAAAAAGTAAATAGTAAAAACTAGAGGAATGAATTTTGTCGTTAATTTTGAGTTTTTGTTTATTAGCTAGTCAAATTAAACTTAGTTGGTTAAAACAATATGCTGACTTTACTGCTGCTTGAATATTTAGAAATCAGAAGGAAGCTTTGTTAGGATAAATTTTCTATCTAGTATTTTGCCCTACATACAATTACTATACATAGTGATCTTTTATAATACAAATAAATTACGCATTAACATTTATAAAAAAGGATTATTTCTTGAGTTTAATAAATTAAACAGGCTCGTGTTGAACAAGGTGTAAGCATTTCAGTTCAATCACAAAAATATAACTATCCATTATAATATAAACAACAACATATTAAAATTGTCAAACAAATTTGTATATTTATATTTTTTGGTCCCAATTTTGTTAAATTTACTTAGGATTTACATATTGAGAAAAATTAAGCAGTTCTATTAAGACAAAATGTTGTTTATAGGTTGATTGTATATAAATAAATCCCTTTGTAAATACATACCCCATTAAAGAAAACTCTGAGTATAATTTGACTAGAGCATTCCTTTTAATGTTTAATTTAATATATATAATCAATTGGGAAATAACAGGCATTTATGATTCTTTAGACTGCCTTGTTTTTCAATTAATTTAGCCACCGTATTCCGCCAATTAATAACAAAATAATACCAGTATAAAGTGTAAGTGATGATCTTGAATTTACTTTTACAGAACATTAAAAGTAAAAATGAAACCTATTCCTTTTATCCGTTGATTATGACAATCTAATAAATGCAATAATGATCTGGTCACTGCTTAAAATATACAAATTATCATACATTCTGCAATTTTATATTTTGAATTTCTTCAAATGTTCTATAAAGATGTACGTAAAGAATCCGAAAAGAAACTTACCTCACAATGTCCATCTGTATATCAATAATGCTCATGCTGTTAATCAGGGAGTCCAGTAAACCTCCTTAAACATATTCCCTGACCGATCCGTGATTTTATACAAAATTTCCCTAACCCCAAATCAACATAGTTAAACATATGTCTATTTAACTTAATAGTAATATTACATACTACCATGTACATACATTATGTTATTTATTTACAATCAATTACAATTATTAATAATCAAAATATCAATATTTCACAAATATGTTTTTATTAATAACCGTAATAATTAAATTAAAAACTACTACCTACAGTAATTATTCTTTTTAAACTACTTTATAAAAGTAGAGATAGAATTAAAAAAAAATATTTATAATTTGCCTTGAGTAAAAACAAACATACCACTTATTCTATTGTTAAATCATGACAATTTTCAATTCATTGAAAAGCGGCGCTATATTATAATTTCCCCAAAACCAGCATAAAAATAGGCTCATGACTGATTTAACAAGTACTAATCAGAAAATTATTTCAGTAAGTTTTAGACTGTAAGCAATATTAAACTAGTTGTATGAGGTCGAACAAGCATAAGCAAAGGAATTAAGTAGCTTTTTCATAATTTAGAATATTAAATGGCATGTAAAATTAACATTTAGTACTGAACAAAGTAAAGGATTTTTTTGTAGCGCGCCCAAGTATATAGTGACTATTACAAATCACAACAGACTTGTGTTCTTGTTAGGATTTTCCAGGTTTTGTTTCAAATTCCCTAATTTTTCCTGACTTTTCCAGGTTTTCCCTATTTTCCCTGTTGTTGGACACCCTGTTAATGTTTTTTTTTTTTTTTTTTTAATTATTGAATGATAAAGTGAATTTGAAATGATTTTAGTGGCAAAGTTAGGACTATACAGTCCTCTCTTTCACTGAACAACGTATGTTTTACTGGAAAATAAGAATGTCATTGTGAGCAAAACTTTTTATATTTATTCTATACCCATATAGTATAAATATAAGCTGTAGTAGATAAATTAGATCAATCAGCATCTACTTTAATTTAAAAGATTTTGTTTTCAAAAATTTACGTAATCGTTTAAATTATTTTAGTATTAGATTATTAATAGTTGAAAAATCTAAATTATCTTATTTTAGCTAAATAGAATGCTTCATGGAGGGATATAAATATAGTTCTTTTGGGAGATATCTACAATATATAATCTTCAAAGATTTGTTTAATTAAGAATATTAGGTTAATTTGAAAATCATAACCCATGAAACCTGTTAAATAAATGTATGAAGTAAAAAATGTTCACATTTCCTTGTAGTCTAGGCATATTAGCGCCAGGGTCAAGCCCCCCCCTTTTAAACGTACAACTTATTAAAAGACTTATTAACTCCGGAAAAACCAGCAAATAAATCGTACAAAGTCATTGTGGAAACAATTGAAAAACATCTTGACCCTAATCCATCATTCATAACAGAACATTATAAATTTAGTAGACTCAACAAGAGTACGAATCAATTTCTGAATATATTGTGCAGCTCAAGCAACTTTCTAAATATTGCCAGTTTGGTGACAAGTTGCCCGACTGTCTCAGAGACTGGCTCATCAGCGGTATAACAGACAGTGCGATCAAGAAACGACATCTAAGGGAGAAGAGCTTACATTCGACAGGCGGTCCAGTTGGCTACATCAATGGAAGTAGCAGAGAGAGACGTTTCATCCTTAACATCTCGACCTGATAGTAGCAGAGTTCACACATTGCAGAGACCTTCAACTAGACAGCAGCAATCTCAGAGCAACAAAGGTGCCAGTGCAGTATCAAATGGCTAGCAGGTGTTGTCAAATACAAGTTCTGTGCAGTGTTTTTGTTGTGGTAAAAGTGGTCACTATACTGATGTGTGTAGATTCTGTGAATATGAGTGCAATTATTGTAAAAAGAAAGGGCATCTTGAAAAGGCATGTAAGTCAAAGAACAGGGGTTAGTACACCTCAAATCATTCTAATGTTAAACATTTTGATGAAAAACAAAAACAGACTGGCAAAAATAAATTCAAACAACATTTTGTTGATACTTCTGAAACTCAAGTTAACTTTAAACTGTTATGATGAAGTTTATGATATCTCTAATATTTTCATGTGTGACAGAAATATTAATAATGTAAATAATGTTGAGTCTGTATTTGCACATAAAATTGAGCCAATTACTGTAAAATTGCAAGTAAAAGGGAAAATGTTACATTTTGAAGTTGACAGTGGTGTTTGTGTCTCTGTTATATCTGAAAACTTTTATAAAGAAAATTTAAACCAATTTAAATTACAGCAAACTAATTTAGTGCTAAATTCTTATACTCATGAAAAAATTAAACCAGTTGGTAGATTATATGTAAAAGTTAATTACCAGAATGAAACTAAACAATTAGATTTGTATGTTATTAGTAATGGTTCAAATCCTTTTTATTAGGTAGAGATTGGATTAAAGAGTTACAAATTGTTGTTAGTATTCCAAATACAAACTATATCAGTCAGATTAATAAGGCAGGAAAAGAAATCGCAGAAAGAAATCCAAATGTAAATTGTCTGTTTTCTGAATTTCCTAATGTATTCACTGATAAATTAGGTTGTTTCAAAGGAGAACCAATTCAGATTAAACTTAAAGAAAATGCCAAGCCTAAATATCACAAACCAAGAGCTATACCATTTGCACTAAGAGATAAAGTAGAAAAAGAATTAAAACGTTTAGAAGATGAGGGAATTGTTTCTAGTGTAAAATCAAGTGAATAGGGCACTCCTATTGTTTCTGTGTTAAAACGAAATGGCCAAATTTGTATTAGTGGGGATTTTAAAGTTAACTTAAATCTGCATCTTGAAGTAGATAGACATCCTATTCCTAGGAT
Organism: Stictocephala bisonia; assembly: GCA_035578905.1. Classification (NCBI taxonomy): domain Eukaryota; kingdom Metazoa; phylum Arthropoda; class Insecta; order Hemiptera; family Membracidae; genus Stictocephala; species Stictocephala bisonia. The sequence goes on along the minus strand of JAQJVL010000073.1, from coordinate 191,157 downwards.
TGAAGGATTGTTTACAACTTTACAAAAAGGAGAAAAGTTTTCTAAAATTGATCTGTCACAGGCGTATCAACAGCTGAATCTAACAGACGAAAGTAAACAGTATTGTACCATAAGTACACACAAGGGTCTATTTGTGTATAACCGGTTACGGCATCGCGTCCGCACCCGGAATATTTCATAGAACTATCGAGCAGACGTTACAAAGGATACCAGAAGTGGCTTTATTCCTTGATGATGTTATTATAACTGGTAGGGATACTACAGAACATATGTCTAGGATACGTCAGGTTTGTCAGAGGTTAGGTGATAAGGGTTTAACAGTCAGTACAAATAAATGTGAATTTTTCAAAGAGAAACTAGAATACTTAGGTTTTGTTATCACTAATGAAGGGTTAAACATATTCCCAGATAAAATTAAAGCAATTGTTGATGCACCAATACCCAGAGATATTACTCAGTTGAAAGGAAAGGGTTCCTTGGTCTTGTAAATTACTATAGCAAATTTGTACCCTCCGCAGCTACTGTATTAACTCCACTGTACAGTTTATTGAAGAAAAATGTAGAATTTAAGCGGGATAAAAATTGTATGATAGCCTTTTTAATAAATCATATTATATATATAAAAAAAAAATAAGCTTGTATGTGCGGAGGTACTAGCATACTATGATTCTAGATTACCTATTAAGCTAGTTTGTGATGCTTCAGCTTATAGAATAGTAGCAGTCTTTAGTCAAGTTCAAACAGATGGTAGTGAGAAACCTATTAGTTTTGCTAGTAGAGTCTTGAACTAAGCAGAAAAAGCTTATTCACAAATCGACAAAGAAGTGCTAAGTATAGTCTATGGTGTAAAACGATTTAAACAATACTTGTATGGTAACCATTCATACTTTGTACCGACCATAAACCATTATTGTCTATTTTTGGAGAGATAAAGGGTTTGCCAACTTTTGTAGCAGGTAGATTACAACGCTATGCGTTATTTCTATCAGGGTATGAGTATAACATTTGTTATTTGTTATGTTAAATCACATTGTCATGGTAACGTGGATGTCCTCTCCAGATTACCATTACCTGTAGAATTTATTAATGATAGTGATTTACATATTAACTATGTAGGTACATATTTAAAATGAATTCAAAATAATGACATTCCAATTGATTTCAATCTTGTAAAAGCTGAAACACAAAAAGACCCAGAGTTAAAAAAAGTATTCGGATATATTTATTGTATGGGTGGCCTAATGAAGTAGACTCACAATTAACTGTTTATATTCAAAGACAAAGTGAGCTAACCACTGAGCAGGGTATAATTATGTGGGGTTATCGCATAGTTGTGTCACAGTCATTAAGAAAACCTTTGTTAAAAGAATTGCATTGTGGGCATTTTGGAATAATAAAAATGAAGTCATTGGCAAGATCCTATTTATGGTGGCCGTCGATTGATAAAGACGTTGAATCCTCACCTCAAGGTTGTTCAGCTTGTCTTGCAAACAGAGATACTCCAATTAAGAGACAGTTACATGTCTGGGACTTTCCGTCTCGAATTTGGTAGAGAATACATATTGATTTTCTTGGTCCATTTAAAGGAAGTTTATATTTAATTGTATTAGACGCATACAGCAAGTGGCTGGAGGTTGAATTTGTAAGTTAAACATCAGCTAAGCAAACAATTGACAAATTAAGAGCAATGTTTTCCAGATTTGGTTTGCCTGAATTAATTGTAAGTGATAAGGGACCTCCATTTAATTCTCAGGAGTTTCGTAATTTTTTAAATTGTAATGGTGTAAGACAAAGTTTAATTGCTCCATATCATCTAAGTACTAATGGTCAGGCCGAAAACTCAATCAAGTTAGTAAAGAAACGTCTAAAGTGTGCTTTATTTGAAAATGAAGATATAAATTTAGCTTTAACCCTCGAGCGGGCGCTTGCGGAGTTTTCCTCCGCACGTTTAGTTTTTGTTAAAATAAATATGCACAATTGGTGTCGGCAGTCGTGTCCGGCTCCATACCTCACGAGCCTCATTCCGGGAATCCCCCAAAGCTATTTTTACCCCCCCCCCCCTTTCCCCTTGGTTCCTTGTCAGTTACAATTCAGTGACGCAGTGTCAGTTTGCGGAGGTTTTCTCCGCGTGCGCCCTATCGCGTAAGTGGTTAGTGCGGAGTTTATTTCCTCGTGCGCCCATCTGTGTTAGAGGTGACTGTTTTAGTTGTGTCTGTTAGTGAAGTATATGACTATTTGGTGTTTCCGCTTTATATTACACTGATCCCACTATGGATTTATTAGAAGAGATTTACATTTCATTTTACTACTTATTTAGTTAGTTTAGACAGAAATCTATTTTTCAATTTTTATTTCATATGTATTTTAATTTATATTATGTAGCTTTTCTGTAAATGTATAGTATAAATTGTTTACTAAACATAACCAAACTTCACAATTGATATTTTATTATTAATTTAGACAAATTAGAATTAGTAATCAAATTAGAATTTTTTAAATTTATATTCATAACATGTAAAATTGGCCAAACTGTGTGTATATTTATACATATACCAAAATATATGTATGTTTTTATGTATTATTTAATTTATAATTATTATTAAATATATTTTGTTTGCATAGATGTATAATTGCATTATTGCGGAGCAAAACTCTGCATGCGCCCTCTCACATAACACCAACAGTGATACCCTTTTTATACTAGAAAATTACTTAATTTGTTTAATTAAAATATTACTTATATTTAGTTGAACAATTAATGTTATTAATGACATTTGGTTCCTAATAAAGTTATTCAACATTTAAATACAATATTGCGTTATAACTAGAAGTAAAATGGGTAAATTTTGTGCAATTTAGTGTTGCGGAATAAAACTCTGCATGCGCCCGCTCCCGTTTTATAAGTGAAGCGCCCGCTCGAGGGTTAAACAGGTTTTCATTAATGTGTAGAAACTCTGCTCATAGTACTACACAAGAAAGCCCAGCTAAATTAATGTTTAACCATTTTCTCAGAACTAGATTAGATTTAATTAGACCTTGTATACAAAGTACTCTACATGATAATCAAAGTAAGCAAGTAATATATACTGGTGGTTGTAAAACTAGAATTCTGTGTGAAGGACAACCAGTCCTAGCGAGGGATTTCAGAGGGAGAAATAAATGGGTTGCAGGTAAAATAGTTGAAGCATTGTGGCCCCTAACATATTTGGTACAATTAGATAACAGTTTGATGTGGAAGCAGCATATAGACCAATTGGTGGGTTTAAATTAAGAACCAGAGTTGTGCAATGTGTAATAGAGGGGACACAGAAATAAGTTCTATTCCTAGGGAAACAGCTGACGGAGTCCTGACGTCACAAACAACCCCTCCTACCACAAACCCTGTGACGACACCAGCTCATCACTCCACGCCACGTCACTCCTTGACTCCTCGTGCGTCTACGTCACCGCAGTCAAACATCCAACCTCACCCGACAACTCCTAAATCATTTCAGGATCAGAGGCGCTACTCTATGCATAATAGAAAGCCAGTAACGAAACTTAATTTGTAATGTAAATAGTTTAGTAATGTATCCACAATGTTTACTTATATTTATCTTAGTTATTATGAATATTCATAATCATTATGTTGTATTTTTACTTTCTTTCATTGATATTTAATTTTATAATTCTTATTGTATAACATTAAAATTGTAATTTTGTTAAAGACCAGAAACTAAGCTTCAAGATCATCAATGTACTTTCGAACTTAAAGGAGGAGGAATGTAATATATTAAGGTGAATCTAATTCTGTTTAGAAATATCACGCCACTGTTGTACATTGTATGATAAATGTTAATAAACTGTTTATCATACATCGTACAGGTGATGTTAATAAACTGTTCTGGTTGGCTGAAACCTATCACGCCATATCCCTACTCTGACCTACCCCAAAGGATCACACCACTTGCCTGACCTGCGAGTCAGTCTTCAGTCACTGTCCCCCTCCGCCTCTTGTCTGTACCGATCTCTGGTACCGTGGCCAACCAGGCCAGGCATTATTACAATGTAATCATGTGTATTATTCAATAATAATCTTCAATAATTACTTAGGGTATATACTACATATGTCAAACTGTTGTATCGTCCTCGATGGGAACTCTGAGATTTAAAAAAAGTCAGCTGAACGAGCCCGTAGAGCTCGAACCATGTAATCTCCTTTTGTGTTATTTGATGAATCGATGACCGCAACGATTCCTTGCCAACGATAACAACAAGAAACACCTAATTGCGATGCTCAAGGATGGTGAAGCCAATAAAGTTAGACAGGCCATTGAGGATGCAGATACCACGATTGTTACTACTGCGGTGAAAAGATCAAGGCACGGAGCGATTGTGTTCATTGTGAGGGAGGACATAGATTTACTCGGTCTGCTGACTGACCAAATATTACTTAAAAGTGAATATCAGTCACAGTTGAAATGGAGATCAGTATTCCTAATGAAACATGCGAAGGGCAATCAGCAAACTATTATCAACAGTCCTAACAACAGCAAGCTGTCCTTGGATGCAAAATGACATATCTTGTTTCTCCATGCGTTCAGCGGCTGTGACATGGCCTCTTCATTTTACCGACTAGGCAAGGTCAAATTCGTCCAAACGCTTGCCAAAAATCCTGACCTCCTATGTGTTGCCTAGATTTTCCTCGACCACAAAGCCACTCCTGACTAGGCTGCTGATTCTGAAGCGAACTTCTCTGCAGCCGGCAAGAGAGGGCAGTTTCTCAATGAACTGAGAGTACAACTTTTCACGAGGGCCCTCTCAAAAAACACGTTGTAGCCCACTGAACTGGCTACGTACCAACATTCCTTCAGGGCGTTTATGCAGGTACATATGTGGAGAGATCAAGATATAAACCCAGAGCAATGAGGATGGAAATCCGCCCCAGATGGTTTGATGTCTATTCAAACCACTTAGCCTCCAGCACCCCAGGCATTACTAAACTCAATTGCCTATGCCTGCCAAATTAATACTCCTGCAGAAAAGTCGGGCTCAAGTGCTCAGCCGTTTGTGCTCACTTCTAAGGGCATGCATGCCTCAGTTTGGTCAATGAGATACACAAAACTACAATCGACTCCTATGATCTTCCGAGTGAAGATGAAGATGATCTTGAGACGGATGAAGGAGAAGAAGCCGTAAAAGAAGAGGAAGAGCAGGGAGAACAAGAGAATGCAGAATCCGGACCATCTAAAAGGAAGTGAACCAGCTAGATGTGATTCATTATCTTCAGTATAGCAATTCCTTATCATCAGTATTATATAAAACTCTTTCCTGCCTACAGGATCTACTGAGCAAGGAAAACTCCAACAGAAGAGGACAGATACCACGATTTACCCATGATAATTATATCAATCATTAATGATTGATGGTTACCTCGTAATCAGAGTTTTGTTTGGTGATTTCTTGAGTTTAAATTGTTATATGAGTTGTCTAAATTTACTGTTACTTGAACAAATGCAGGAAAGTGAGAAGTACAGAAGAAGTTCCCTGTGTTGGACTAACTTAGCAGAAATTTGGCACTACAGACTCTTTCGGTTTATTATTCATATCTCAGCACTGAAATGAGTGAATTTCAACATTTGAAAAGCATCTGATGTAGAATAAAATTTCCTATAAGTTTAGTCTTACAACATTTTTAATCGATGCAGACCTTTTCGACCTACAGGCATTAAAATGAGGGTTATCAACTTGTAAGAAAAGTTTGTAAAAATTACCCATTTTTGACGGGCGCCTGCGCCTGAAAAGTTAAACTGATTTCAATGTTTTAAATTTCTTTAGAAGTACAATTTTATTTTATTAAAAAAAGCAAGAGTAAAATTGTCTGTACAGTGAGTACTTTTCGAGTTTTAAGTGAAATCCTAAAAAAAAAGTGAATATTTCGAGGTTTTTAGGCTCTCAAATCTAAAGCACAACCTAGAAACTGTTGCAAACTCAAATACCCATTATTCAGCATCCCCAAAAGGGTTTAAAATGATATCCAGCTCTCGAGAAATTTTTAGGGGCTAGGCCGCTATTATGCCTGAGCTATCTCTTTTTATGAATAAAATAATTATCTGCATAAAATAAAATAACCTAATTCAGGTTCACCAGCATACTATAACACAAGTAACATAAATATAAACCCAGCTATTCAAAATTTTAAAAAATATTTAAGAGACCCAAGCAATGCAGAATTAAAATTTGTTACTGATTGCCATTTTTTATTTAAGAAATTCAGTAAAATCTAAGTTTAAAAAGAGCTTATACTGTATTTAATTGAATAATGTTATTATGATATTCCCAGCCAAACCCAAGGCCTGATGTTGACGTTTCAACCAGAGTTTAAATTTATGAGACTGGACTCGTACCTAAATCAAATCCAAATTTTACCAAATCTTAGTCACATGTTCGCCTGAAATATACTTAAATTTCGTTTTGGAAATCCTGGAAACATTTTGCTTAACATTTGCTTGACAGGGCCAAAGAAGAGTGGCTGTCAACTGACGCTGACTCCTTCCATGCCGCAACGTAAATAAAAGAGCGTAGGGGGGTAAAGTAGGGTTTTTCTAATTAGCTATTTAAATTTAACCCTTAATTTGAGGTATTTCAAATTGTAATCCACTTTCACTCATTTATTGGGTTAAGGAATACAACTGTTAGAAAAAATATCTCCCACATTAAGTACCTACTTTATATGTGTTATAAGCATATTTAATTTATGTTTCTACTACTACATTGATATTTTTCTATTTGAAAATTGGAATATATCAATGTAATCTTTATTTATTTTTTTTTTTTTATCAATGGAATAAGCTGTTGTAATCTTTATTTTTTATATAAAGTTGTAAATTCTTAGGTTATTTAGTCAAAGAACAAATAATGTTCTATAATAAAATAATATTACATGTTCTTTACTTTTTTACCCAAATAAAGGGTGTCCTGTAAGTATCCAGCCAAACTTCTGCAGGTTTGTCATTCCTTGGGTTAAAACAAACAAAAAGATCACACGTGTACAAATCATATATCTTCTACCGTTATACGTATGTCTGTTCATATGTGATTTTTACAAAAGGTTAATTAATATCTCTGAAGTTATCTGAAATAGAATCATGAAAATTGGTATGAATGTTGATCTTTACAGCATTCATATACAAGAAAATTTGTAAGTACTCTAAGAACACTAATTATAGTATTCTAAATTGTGAATTATTTAATATGATAAATAGGTCTACAAATCGTTTTTTATGTATCTCAAAATGTCTTATTTAGTTGTTTGCAGAGTAGGCTTATAGCAGATGAAATTTTACAATATTCTCGTTTATTTAACATTAATTAATGTTATAATTGTTACACTCACTTGTAATATATTATGAAATAGTTATATATACTTGACTGGAAAAAGTGTCTTAAATGTATACTCTATACGCTTTATGAACCTTTAGATTTGTTTCACCAAAAAACAAATGCTTAAGACTCTGCTGAGGCTGTTGGATGCTGTCAGCCATGTTGGTTTTAATTCCATAAGAATAATGTTATTTTCGGACCGGACATACAATCACACACATCCAAGCCAAACAATTATTTTTAAACAGATTTTTTCAAACAAATTGCATTTTATCAAGAATGAAATTGCGTATTGGAATTGCTTTGCAAATTCCTAATTAGTTCTAAAGAAAAATTTTTTTTAATTTGAAGTATTATTTTCACCTATTTTCCAAATCTAGGCGTATGTATTCAAAATATCAAAGCAAACCAAATGCGCAATACTAAAACGTTTAAAATGACACCTCATACATAACTTTTGGTTAATAAATAACAAAAAATATAGATTCGCAAATAACATTGTTCTTATGGGATTAAAACCAACATGGCCGACAGCCTCTGCAGACTCTTATACTACTACAAGAAATATTAAAATTAAAGTAATTAAATTTCGATAGATATAAAAATAAAATTAACCATATACATATAATTTAAATTATTTGGAAATGCACAAAGTGATTAATGTTAACTTTCTATTTTGAATGGAGGGGGGTATTTGTGGATTTTTTGGGGGAGTGCAGCATAGCCGTTGGGGGGATGGGCACCCCTGATCATCACGTGCAAATTAATAATATTAACTTGTTATCTTTAATTTAGTATGAAATAAATTATGAATTTTATTAACTCTCCACATGCCACGCGTCTCGATCGAGATGCATTATTGTGTTGCTCAAGCGCCATCGTCTCGATCGAGACGCATTTCGCGTGCGCTTACATTTATTTATTAGCGCGGTTATTACGCATTTGTTTCACACATATTGCATACCGTTTTGAACATAAACGTCTATTACATGTATATAACGCAACATATTTTTTTATTTTTCTCTCAGACGATGTTGGTAGACCTGAACAGTTGATGCATATGTTGCTAAGTCATCTCTCCAATCCAGTTTGTTTGTGTTCTTTGTTGATCGACAAAACAATGTTAGTGTGCGTGTTTTGCTCTGATTTTATTCAAAAATGAGTGAATTATCACGTGGTATCATTTTTATAGGCCAAACTCATCAGGTAGGAAAAGGAGACATGAAAATGATTCTGACAATGAGGCAGTATAAAAATGAACCCCAAAAATTTGTGTATATAGTTCCTTTTTTTGACATTTTTCAATTTTACCTTTGGTTTATCTACTATTGTGTATATATATTTTTATTCCTGTTAAGATTCTGCAACTTTTGTACATTATTAAAAATTTTGCTAGATTATTGGTGGTTGACTTATATGTGTCCAAACTTAGAAGATTTGTTTGAAAAATTAACTTTTCAACTTTTCCGAAGATACTACATGCTCCAACTTCATTGGTAAGTGCTAATTTATATTCCTTCTAATTATTTGTATCTTTGTGAACAAAATGATATGCAGCACTCTATATTTAGGGGATGGGAATAATATATTATTTACTATCTGAAGATGGCCTAAGAGCCGAAACCGGTAATATATTTTTATAAAAATGAATAAAAGGGTACTTTATTATATTTATCATTTAATTTATCAATTGCAATACTTAAGTTAGTTTTGTTAACGATTTTATAAGGTTAAATAAAGTTAAATTTTTAAGATTACAGACAGTTGTACAATAAAAATTACTATAAAAATTGTTACAGACTAATTAAAATTTGAATGGTAGGCATTCTACAAACCCCTTTGTATTATGTAATGTATTAAATCACAGGTCTATTATCTAAGATATTATGAGAGATCACAGTAATTAGTTATCCATTTGTATTGATATATATTTCAATGTAGCAAATTCTACTATTAACTTTATTCAGTGGGTTAAAACCACTGTAAATGTAAAGGTCAATACCATCAAACTTATATGGAGAGAGAGGTTGATGGGTCAATACCACTGTACTTGTATGGGTAGGTGGGTGGGTCAATACCACTATACGTATATATGTAGCTGGGCAGTTGGGTAACTACCATTGTACGTTTATGAGTAGGTTGTTGCTACAATACCCATACATGCAGTATTGTTAGACGGCACTAATTAATTGTGTTACTAAAATTTGGCTTTATGGATCTAAAGTTCTTGATAAAAGAAATTACTTTATTGCATTAACCATGGATTAATCAAATAAATCATTAAACTTAGCATACCAACTGATGAACTCTGGTTTGACGAAGATGCATGAAGTAATGGGTGTCGGGGGTTATGCCTACCATCACATTGCTCGGCACGCTCCTCTGTCAACAAGCAAATTAAACCTTTGGTTGTGCTATAAATAATAAGTAAATCATCTTACAGATATAAACTGAGAAAACCTCTATACAAATATTTTTCTAAATATTGCTATGGAACATTTGAAATCCTCCTGCAAATTACATCCTTTGAGTCCAACTATAGTTAAAATAATTACCTCTCATTTCTGTGGCACCTGCCAGTATAATAGACATGACTAAAACATAATTATTGCTAAAAATAAACTAAAATAGAAAATATAAATCTAAAACACAGCCAAAAACCATATCATATGCCAATCACATCTTCTTGAAAAATTTAAAAACTAAATAGACATTCGTTGAACTTATATAATATAAAAGATATATACTAACCCATATAATATACAAAGAGAAAGAGTTGCTTTGATATTGGAATAAGAAAGAGCTATATTGCGCTTTTTGTTCTAGATTTAATTGTACCTAGATAAAAGAATAAATAAAGGACAAAATAAAGAGATGCTATCATATAAAGAAAAACAATAAAATATAAATAGTATACAACAAAAAAAGAATTGAATATAAATTTTTAACATGAAGAATTATTCAAATGTATCATTTTTAAAAACCCCGGTCTTGCTTTGTAAATAACCATTATTTTAATGTTATACCAAAAAGTCTATTGTTATTGCAAATTTTAATTTCTATCAGTAATTTAGTAAACAATTTAAGGCCAGCGTACTGGAAAGATTGCTTGAAAGTAGTTTTATTAACTTTAGATAACCTAAATACTCTTTGATAATTACTCCTTGTGCTCTATTTCCACAGTACTGTATTCACTGGTACCATTATTTCCACTTCTAAATTAAAACAGTTTTAATAGTTTGTATACAAAAAAGATGCTGCATTGGACAAAAGTTTGCTGCATTGTAACAAAAAGATGCTACGAACAGAAATAGTCAATGTCTGTAAACTGTATGGTTCCTTCAACTTTACAAAAATGTTCTCACATCAACTCAATGGCGGTCAGAGTTGGTAATGGGAACACAACCCTAGAAATGGCAGTTGAAATTTCTGTACTGACAGGCCAATTTTCACTGTGTCACAAGCATATTTAGAAATATTTATTAAAAATCTATAAACTATTCAAATACTATAAATTTACAAATCATTTTTATCAGGAAATGACCAAGAATACTATAAAAATATGTTTAACTTTGAATAAAAATGTATATGTTTGCTATATGTAAAATAATAAGAAAATAAAATTAAAACATTTGTAAAAAAGGGGGTTTTATACCTAGGAAATTTTGTCTACTTTTATAAAATATAAAGTGTTGAATAGTTTTTTATAAAGTTTACTTTTATATTTGTAAATACCAAAAAGCTTACCAGCATTACCTTATTAGCGTATTACATTAGCATTAGTATTAGCGTACTACATCAACAATCATGTCTGCAAAACAAAGAAGATCAAAATGAAAGTGAGCTGATCAGAAAGATAAACTTGTCCTCTTTCAATGATACCTAGATATCTTTGCTACGTTAGACAGAACATACTATATGACGTGAAATACGATGAGCATGCGTGTCGTTCACAAAAGAAATTACTATGTATCTTCAGAAATAATGAACAAAATGCTAGTACTGTTTAACACTTTGAGTGCTGGTCCTAAATACGGAAGCAATTTCAAGAATGCTGGCCATTTTTGGTACTTTTTAAAAATTCATTGATTTAAAACCATTTAACATAGACAATTTCTACTTACATGTCTGGATTCTATATTTATCCTTCTTTTTATCAGTATACAATAATTAAAAATCACAATTTTTCATCTCATAACATCAGTTTTTTAGTAATAGTGTTTTACCAACAAAAAAATCAAACCAAGGGCAATTGAGCATATAAAATAATTTTGAACATAATTGTATTGTCGTATTCATACAAAACTAAGTAAAATAAATAAAAATAAGTACTCATAAAATACTTTTTTTTTATTTATATGCTCTATACACACTTTGCAATAGAGTCCACTCACTAAATAATGGTTCTGAAACGTGTAGAGAAAAGCAGCTCAGTCTAGCAGCTACAATTCAATCATTCTGGCTAAAAACAGTACAATGGGTGCATTCTAGCGGTGGAACGGCTCACTAACATCACTAGAGACCATTTAGAGTACTAAACTCTGTATTAATACTCAAAAGGCTATTTAACAAAATTTAAGCATCGATCCCTTAAAACTTCGGAAGTAGTATTCTTTAGAATTTATCATACTCCGTAAAAATATGGGATCCGCAGTCAAAGTGTTAAAGGTAGATGCCCGCTCAGAGTGTACATGCTCAAAAAACCAAAAAGATATGGGATAACAGTGCTATATTTGGCAGAAGCAAAGACCTCCAACTAGATGAATGCAAACATATATTCAAGAAAAGACAGTGCCTTACAAAAGCCGAAAATAAGCTAAGTATTACTACAGAGTCAGTTTTACGTCCAAGTCGATCACTTCAGAATTCTAACAGAAAGATTACTACAGACAGTTAGGTTTTGTCACTGAGCTTGTCGATAACTGACAAAAAGAAAACTAACATTAGTTGTAACGTTAAAAAAAAAAAAAAGAAATGTATACCTGCAGAAGAATTCCTGTAGAATTCAAACCAACCTATAGGTTCATTGTTCAATGGATTCAGACCAGAAAATGATCAAGTTGGGCTACGTCCCCACAAGAATCGAGCTGTACTGCTAATTTCAAGCATCCATATTACAGGGAAAAACAATGAAGTAAGGAGGAAACCAGAAATAATTTCATACTACAACAGTGTACTAAAATTTGACCTCCTTGATATGAAAAGAGCAACCTTTTCCTCAAACTGCAAAACCTAACGTTGGCCCATGACTATCTGCTACAGGTTCTTGAATATCGGAACAGTCAACTCTTACCTGAGCATTTAAAAAGTAAACCATACATGACAAGTTTCCAGTTCATAATGGAGTTGTGCCATTAGCTCATTACTCTTCATCTTAAAGTGAGGTTGACAAGCCATTCCTTGCCAAGAGAGAAAGCTGTTAAAGAAAGCAATCAACTACAGCAGCCTAAAAATCAGCCAATTCAGCAATTCCAGATCAGCAGCCACCAACCCTTAACTGACAAGCAGATGCACCAGTGAATAAAATGTATAAACAAAGGACCTGTTCCACATGCCCATCGGCAAAGAAGAAGAGACTGCATATATGTATGTGCATTGACTGTCAAAAACCCCTTAGAGTGCAACAAAAAAGTATGTGTTCGATATGCTTCACAAAGGGATGGTAAATAAAGCCTTTCTTATCGTTCATAAAATTATGTTTTTGTAATTCAAATATTATGTACCATTAATCTTTTTTTTAATTTTTTGGGGGATTTGGATTGTGTAAAAGTAAAATAAATTAAAACAAAGTTCTTTTTTTTGCATTAAAGTTTGATTTGTCTTCATTTTTTAAATATTTTCTTATTTATGAAACTGCAAAGACTTTTCAATCATACGTTAATTATTTTATCAATATTGACAGTAGATACAAGGTGGAAGATTATTTAAAAGATAAACACAGAACAATAGGTTCTGACTTTACATTACAATTTTAGTGCCGGTATGTCTTTTTGTGTAGAATTTGTGTTTTTGTAAATTCCACTTTAATTTGTATGCTAAATGAATACATTTGTTTATAAATATTTAAATTTGTATTTTTAACCATTTCCCCGATTTAAGTACAAATATCTTGATAAATGTAGTAGACCTATATATAAAAATGGGGTTTCTGATTGTAAGCTTGGTGAAAATGTGTCTCCACAGGACAAAATCACATTATATTTTAAGACTGATTTATTCTATGCAGTATTAAAAATTGTACATGTTAATAGCATTTGATGGAGGTTGGACAAAAACCTATTGATAAGCTAAACATCAAGGTTGCAATTTATAATGTAATAATATTTCTCATTGGTCATTGGTTGTTGATCCTAGTTTGTGACATTTCATTGTACATTAAGTTGTACAACACATTGACATTTTTGTTGTACATAAAGTTGTATTACAGTCAAGACGTTAAGGTAAACAGTTATCATGTGTGAACGATCGATTTGTAAACAGATGATCAGCTGTTATTTATTTTAACTTAATTTATTCATATGTATGTTTCTAACATTTGTTTTCTGTTCAACAATAAGTTATGTTTTGGGAATAAAACAGTTGAGTTTTTCAGTTCACACTAACATGTTGTGTTTTTAAATTTTGTGACGAGGATAAGTATTTATTTTATTTTGTTTGTAGGTAGTTGTGTTTAGTTTAACAGTTTTCTTTTGTTTTAAACTCCTGGCTAACCACAGGGAGAACTATTTATTTACATAATTCATGATATAGTGCTAGAACGGAACTTTTACAATCATCAGTACATCTTAAACCTGCAGGAAAGTTTCCTTGTTGGAGTCCTGCCATTATTAGGTCAACAAGGTGGCGCCCTAATCCCTAGCTACTATTGATGAACTTGGAAACATTTATTTGGGTGATAGCTACTAAAAACTTTTCCCTTATACTTGGCCTGTCTCTTAGAAGAACCCCACCCCTTCTCCCTGAGCTAGCAAAGTTTTATGCGGACAGGCGTGACAAATGGCGCACGAACGTGGGGCCTGTGTTATAGGTTTTGGGAACAATAGAAGAATTAAGATATATTATCAGATATTTTATAAAGCATAAAGTGTCTTGTGTTTTTATATAAGTGTCTTGTAAAAAGTATATGCAATTTTCTGATTCACTCTGGAACTTGGTGTCAATTATAAACATGAATGTGTATCATCTTCGCAAGCAGGAGGTAGAATATGAACTTAAGATCAGAGGTTTAAATACTGATGGTAATGCCAATGAACGTAGAAGGCGATTACAGCAAAGCATGGCTAATAATGAGGAAATTAGCGTAGCTGTGGTCAATTCCTTAGATGTTTCGCAGGAGCTGAAGGAATGTGAGGCAAAGCTTCACGACTTATCGACTTGTGTTGTTGATTATGAGGGTAATTTTCATGACAATGAATACCACCGTATAGTTGCTCGCTTGTTTCATCTTTATTTGCGTATTGGAAGGATTCCAGTTGCTGCAGATGCTGACAACGACCAAGAGAGTGACAAATCGGAGTTACAAGCTAACACTAAGGAAATAATAGACTCTCTTAAGGCCCAGTTTTCAGGTGGGAAAGGCGATAAGGTGGATACGGCTAAGGTTGTCATTCCTTCTACACATCTCTCTGCACCGTCCACAACTGATTGTGGGAAGGAAGGTGATAGTAATACTGGTGGCTATGTTTTGCCCACTCTTCGTAATCTTAGTCTTCGTTCAGATGCTAATATGGAACGTAATTTACCTGTACAGCGGCTCAGCCTACCTACTGAAATTAGGAAAGAGTCTGCGGTAGTTAACAGCTCAAATTCTGCGCATGTTGAGGAAGTAGTGGATCCCAATCCTCTCAGGGAAACTTCTGGTCCTTGTGTCCGCCCTAAGTATGTTCCTGTTTACAAGTGGGGAATCAAGTTTGACAATAATGGATCTAGCATTGCTGCCTTTTTGGAACGTGTTGAAGAACTGCGCAGAGCTCGTGGAGTTACTCATAGTGAACTTTTTGAATCAGCTGTTGATCTTTTCTCTGGCCCCGCTCTTGTTTGGTACAGAGCTTCTACCAGTAGGATTCACTCATGGACACAGTTATCTAGGGAACTGCGAGAGGTATTTCAGCCCCCTGACTACGACTTCCGACTTCAGCAAGAAATTTTCAACAGAGTCCAAGGAGAACAAGAATCTATTGACCTGTACATGGCAGCTATGGAAGGCTTGTACGGTAGGCTATCTGTCCGGATTCCAGAATCGACTCGTCTGGCCCAGATCTTTAATAATTTGCACCCACAGCTGCAGGACAGACTTGCATTGTTTGAAATTAAGAGTCTAGATGATCTGCGTTTTATGGGACGTCGAGCAGAAGCAGGTCGCTTGCGAACTTCAAGGCCTAGACCTTCTCCCAGGATTGATTCTGCATTGGAACCTGATCTAGCTTACTGGGAACCTCATCGGAATAGAAGAGTGGTCACAGATAGAGTAGCTACCGTGCAACATAGATTCTTTGGTAGCCATTCTGACATCACCTGTTGGAATTGTGGAACAGTTGGTCACCGGTTCAAAGATTGTCATAGGCCCAGGAGGAAATTTTGCTATGGCTGTGGAAAAGATGATACCTTAAAAAGAGACTGTGTTTCTTGCCGTCCAAAAAACTTGCAGAGCAGGGAATCAGTGAAGTAATTGAAGCTGATTCCCAGAAACATTCCACTACTATCCAATTAAGTTATTTGATTAAGAACCAAATCAATGATCCTAGGCCGTACTTATCTGTCCGAGTGTTTGGCAAAAAGACTACTGCTTTGTTGGATTCAGGAGCCTCGCATATCATTTTGGGCAAAGATGGGATGTGGATTATTGATACTTACCCTGCTCATCTTCACTTGACTAATGATAAATTTGTAGAAACTGCGGATGCACAGCGTCATGAGGTTAGTGGGTTCGTGGTCTTACCTATCACGTTGAAAGGAAGGACGGAGCATTTGAAGGTTTTGGTGGTGCCAACTTTACATCAGTCCTTGATATTAGGCATTGACTTTTGGGAAGCCATGCATATTGTTGCTGACTTTCACAATAGGGAGTGGCATTTTGCAAACAAACTGCGTACAGCATTTTGTAGCTCTGTTGATGGTATCAGATCAGAGGAGCATCTATCCGTAGACGAAAAGGCTAGGTTGAAGGAAATTGTGGACAGCTTTTTCAAGGACGAACCTAAAGTATTAGGCCGCACCGATCGAGTTCAGCATTTTATCGACACGGGAGATTCCCCAGCAATTAAACAACGGTATTTTCCGGTGTCACCAGCCAGACAAGCGCTTATAGACAAGGAATTGGCTCAAATGTTAGAATTGGGTGTAGTAGAGCCATCTAAGAGTGAATGGTCTTCTCCGATCTTCTTAATCGATAAGCCTGATGGCTCAAAGAGGTTTGTTGTTGATTTTCGCAAGGTTAATGCAGTAAGTAAAAAGGACGCCTATCCATTGCCAAACGTAACCTCCATCCTTGACAGACTTAGGGATGCCAAATTTATCTCCAGTCTGGACATTCGCAGTGCCTACTGGCAAATTCCACTTGAAAAGGATAGCAAGGAAAAAACAGCCTTTACAATTCCCGGAAGAGGGCTGTTTCATTTCGTCACTATGCCCTTTGGACTTTGTGGTGCACCCGCTACATGGCAAAGATTCGTGGACAATGTGCTAGGTCCTGACTTAGAGCCATACGTGTTTGTCTATTTGGATGACATAATTATAGTCACACCCACTTTTCAGAAGCATCTAGATATATTGTCTGAAATATTTAAGCGAGTCCGTGAAGCTAAACTTACCTTGAATCAAGAAAAATGTAAATTTTGTAGAAGTGAGTTAAAATACCTGGGCTATGTAGTTAGTAAAGAGGGTCTACACGTCGACCCAGAGAAGGTGAAGGCCATTGTGGACCTTCCAGTTCCTAAGAATCAGAAGGAAGTCCGCCAAGTGTGTGGAACCGCATCGTGGTATAGGAGATTTATTCCAGATTTTGCCAGCAGAATGTACCCACTCACATCTCTCCTCAGAAAACGTTCAAAATTTGAGTGGACCCAAGAGGCTGACCAAGCATTTCAGGACATTAAGGCTTGTTTAATCTCTGCTCCAATCTTGACATGCCCTGACTTCACTAAACCTTTCATTATCTCATGCGATGCTTCAGGTTATGGTCTGGGAGCCGTCCTTAGCCAGAGTAGTGGACAAGGCGAGGTGGTGGTTGCGTATGCCAGCCGAACTCTAACAAGACAAGAGCAGAACTACTCTGCTACTGAGCGCGAGTGCCTAGCTGTAATCTGGGCCATTGAGAAATTCAGACCGTACGTTGAAGACACCCGGTTCACAGTGATCACTGATCACTATAGTTTGTTGTGGTTAAATAACCTTAAAGATCCGGTTGGACGTTTAGCTAGATGGGCTACACGTTTGCAATCTTATGATTTTCAACTAGTCCATCGTAAGGGTAAGGAAAATATTGTCCCAGATATGTTGTCCCGCTCCATGCCTATTTCTGAAGAGGAGAAAAGCCCTGAACAGCCTACTGTGTTTGCAGTTATGGAAATACCAAATGAGGTGAAAGATCGGTGGTACAACAATATGTTGAAAAGAGTTAAAGAGCAATGTGACAGTTATCGTCAGTGGCGTATTGAAGATAAGCAACTTTGGAAGAAAGTTGAAGGGCTTGACCCATCACTCGATGAAGATACTTGGCGACTGGTACTACCTAAAGAATTGCGATCTATGGCGATTGAAGGCTGCCACGCCCCACCAACATGTGGACACCAAGGCGTATTGAAGACCTTCAAGAGGATGCAACAAAGTTTCTATTGGCCGAAGATGAGGAAGGACATTGCTTCCTATATTTCAAAATGTCACGTTTGCCAATGTACCAAATATGACCAACAACGGCCAGCTGGCATGATGGGCAGTTACCGTGGTGTGGATGCCCCTTTCAAGATGTTGGCTGCTGATCTCATTGGGCCTCTACCTCGATCCATGAAAGGATTCAAATATCTCTCTGTTGTTACGGACACATTTACAAAATTTACAATTTTACGTCCTCTTAGAGCAGCTACAGCCAAACTTGTAGCGCAACACCTGGAAAATGATGTATTTCTAATGTTTGGGATACCAAAATATATCATTTGCGATAACGGTTCAGAATATATTGGAAGACCTGTGACCCAATTAGCAAGGAGTTATAACTGTAAGATACTGCTTAATGCCAGCCGACATCCTCAGGCAAACCCTGCTGAACGTGTGAACCGTGACATCGTGTCTATGCTACGAGCTTATGTGAAGGACAATCACCGTGATTGGGACAAATATATTCCACAGATTGGTTTTGCCTTGCGCACCGCTCATCACGAGTCCACAAAGCATACTCCTGCGTTCCTAAATTTTGGGAGGGAACTTGCCATTTCCGGTCCGGGTTTCGAGGTTCTGCAAGATGGGGATACTCCAGATATTGAAGATTGTCAGCAATATGGGGAAAAATTGAAGGAGCTAAAAGGTTTCTACCAAGAAGTTTCTGACAGACTTAAGGAAGCGCATATGAAGAATGCCAAGAGATACAACTTTAGGAGGAGACACGTAGAGTTTAAAGTTAATGACCTTGTGCTAAAAAGAAATTACCCTCAGTCGGATGCTTCTAAACACTTTTCGGCGAAGTTGGCACCCCGCTTTATTGGACCACTTGTTGTGACACGGAAAATCTCAAGTTTAGTATATTCTCTGGCCGATCTAAAAGGAAAAGCACTTGGTAACTGGCATGTAACTGATCTGAAGAAGTATGTTCAGGATTAGAAAATTTGGGAAATTTTCTGGAGAAAGGGGCGTGTTTGTGACATTTCATTGTACATTAAGTTGTACAACACATTGACATTTTTGTTGTACATAAAGTTGTATTACAGTCAAGACGTTAAGGTAAACAGTTATCATGTGTGAACGATCGATTTGTAAACAGATGATCAGCTGTTATTTATTTTAACTTAATTTATTCATATGTATGTTTCTAACATTTGTTTTCTGTTCAACAATAAGTTATGTTTTGGGAATAAAACAGTTGAGTTTTTCAGTTCACACTAACATGTTGTGTTTTTAAATTTTGTGACGAGGATAAGTATTTATTTTATTTTGTTTGTAGGTAGTTGTGTTTAGTTTAACAGTTTTCTTTTGTTTTAAACTCCTGGCTAACCACAGGGAGAACTATTTATTTACATAATTCATGATATAGTGCTAGAACGGAACTTTTACAATCATCAGTACATCTTAAACCTGCAGGAAAGTTTCCTTGTTGGAGTCCTGCCATTATTAGGTCAACAAGGTGGCGCCCTAATCCCTAGCTACTATTGATGAACTTGGAAACATTTATTTGGGTGATAGCTACTAAAAACTTTTCCCTTATACTTGGCCTGTCTCTTAGAA
This sequence comes from Stictocephala bisonia, assembly GCA_035578905.1. Classification (NCBI taxonomy): domain Eukaryota; kingdom Metazoa; phylum Arthropoda; class Insecta; order Hemiptera; family Membracidae; genus Stictocephala; species Stictocephala bisonia. The sequence goes on along the minus strand of JAQJVL010000073.1, from coordinate 171,363 downwards.
GAACCCCACCCCTTCTCCCTGAGCTAGCAAAGTTTTATGCGGACAGGCGTGACAAGTTGTCAGGCAACTTGACCACCCTAGGCATTTTAATAGTTCATAGTTTATCACTATTGGTTTCCTATAAAAGCCATTAATGCTTATAGTCATAAACACATTTTAGCATAAATTGTGTAGCAGAAAACTGGTAGGAACATTAACCTTCTTATGAGAGTGACTATTTCTAGTAGGTCTGTATTATCTTAATTTATTCCTATTACAATACGCAGAGGTAAGCCAATAAGTTTACCTTCAGTGTGAGTATGGAGATAAGCAGGAGAGCTAGACGTTGAGGGTCTCACTGCCTGCCGAGGCCTCCCCTTGAACAAACAAAAATACCACAGAGTAAATAATAAATATTTGACTAATCTTAAAGTCCTCCAAGACAATGTTAAATAATTCTCAGTAAACTACCTAAGGGCACATTAGGTCTCTTACAACAACATCAATAATACCCTTTTCCTCAAAAAAATAAGTAAAAAATAAAACAAATATACATTTTTAAATATTATATGTACTATTGCAACATAAAAAAACAATTAAAACTACTCTTAAAAGCAGGCAGTCAATCACCCACAAGTAACCACGTGAAGACTTTTTAGGTGAATCGTCGCTCCCTCGAAATCGTGTCAATTTTTTGTATGCATAGTTAATTATATATCTAGTAAAATGGAGTCAAAAGGCCACAAAACATAGTCTATGACAGTTTATAATTAATTATAATCACAAGGCAATAGCGTTATGGAAATAGACTACAAAATTAAGAGTTGATCAACAGCATATAAATTTTGCTGCTAAAAAACAATGCATTGAATTTGAAAAGTTACCAGTTTTGTATTGCATCACTTTCTGAGGCCAGTTACTATAAAAAAAGTTCAAATCACTATTTTGGTTAGCAGGTTTTGATGGACAACTCAATTTAATTGATCCACTAACCCATACATGCACACACAGTAATCCAGACCCACTCGCCCAATCATGGCACTAGTGTTACTACTTATTTTTAGTTACACTTCCCTTGTTTAATGTGATTTTTCTATCTCTTTTTATTTTGATGTGTGGTTTCTTACAATGAACAAGTTTAGCATGAAAGAGTAGCTGCCTTTTGTATGATGATAATAAAAGCAATGATTAACCAAGAAACCAAATTTGAATATATTTATGCTTGAGGGCCAGCTGGCGGATTGTCCCAGAGGCCTGTTACCAATTTTAGCACAAATTACCAATCTCTGGTCAGTATATGAAGGATTATGATAGGTTAGAAAAGTAAAACGTAAGTGCTTTTGGGGCCAAAAAGTATAGTAATTTAATTGCAAAATCAATGATAAATGTGTAGCTCTAACATAAGTATTATTCAACAAAAAAAACATGTTGAATGTAAACATTGTAAAAGAAAATCTATTTTTCTTAAATTTTATTAAATTTAAAAAAAAATATATTTTTATTAAATTTTGGTTTTATTATTTGCTAACCCTCAAACCGGCTATTAGATTTTTTCAAATTGCCAGATGATTTTTCATGTATCATTTACATCTGACACTCTTGAAAGAAAATCAACTAGACTAGACTATTCCAAATATTAATTTATCTAATTTTGGGAAATTTAACCTAGCCTAAAGGAACCAAATATTGTTGGGGGGGAGGGTTATGCTAAGAAAACCCTGTAGCCTAAATAATACTAAAATATAAAAATTTGGTCCACAGTTACCATTTTTTTAAAAGATTAGAAAAAATATTAAGTAGGCCTAATCACTACAAACTTTACTAAGTACGGTACTAAAAACTAAACAACATGTTCTTTATAATATGATATATTTGTGACATGGTTTATAGGCTGTCAGCGCTGGAGCTCACTCTCATGATGTATGAAATTTATCCTAAATACACACAAAAACATAGTATTATTCATACGTTTAATTTATTTATTCCTCCACAATTATCTTATGCTTATATGGTTGTAAATGTTTACTGTAAACACAGAACATTTGGATGAATTTTTCCGTTCAATATGAAATTCATGCCCCTTACATGATATCCACATACAATTAGGACTATATCACACCTTGAAGTTGTATAGAACAGATTTTTACAACTGGTGAGAAAGTTACTTGGCTGTACACCTTTAGTGAGGTCCTTATTAAAGTGTTTTTTAATTATTGGTGTTATCATGTCTAACAGTGTTGTACATAACGTTTCATCCATTCTCATATAGTTACGCCAGTCATCTGGTTCGGTTGTAAGCTCTCTCATTATATTAGTATGTGACAGAAGGTTATAATGGGAAAATACTAATTTACTGCCTATAAAGAAGCAGACAGTTACTGGGTTTAGCATATTTGTGTACGCAATAATTTTAAACGATACTAAACGTATAAACAGGAGAAAAACTATAGTGATTCAACTGTTATATGTTAACATTGCAAGACCTACACACCCACCCATACCCGCACAATGGTGAAATACCATTGTACTTGTTTGGGCAAGTGGGTGGGTCAATAGCACTGTACGTGTATGAGTGGGTGGGTGGGTCAAGACCATTGTATGAGTATTAGCGGGCGGGTGGTACTCCCACCGGTAAACGTATCCAGTGTGTATTATTTGAAATGTAATAATCAAGTAACATTGTTTTTATCCACACATTTAATACCACTGTATGTGTATGAGTGGGCGTGTGGGTGAATACCACTGTACGTGTATGGGTGGGTGGGTTAATACCACTGTACCTGTATGGGTGGGCGGTGGGGTCAATACCACTGTACGTGTATGGGTGGGCAGGTGGGTCAATACCATTGTACGTGTATGTAATAGTTCTTGTGTAAACCTACTATCACAGACTAATAGGTCTTGTGTAAGCCTTCTATCACAGTCTAATAGGTCTTGTGTAAGCCTACTATCAAAAACTAATAGGTATTGTGCAAGTCTACAACCACAGTACAATAGGTATTGTGTAAGCTTACTATCACAGACTAATAGATCTTGTGTAAGCCTACTACCACAGCCTAATAGGTATTGTGTAAGTCTACTACCACAGTCCAATAGGTCTTGTGTAAGCATATTATTACAGACTTATAGGTCTTGTGTAAGCCTACTATCACAGACTTATATGTCTTGTGTAATCACAAAAAAATTCAAACATCTATGATTAGATAAATATTGAAAGCCGACATTGTGAGATTAGCCCGCAGACAGATTGTACCAGGCTCATCTCGAAAACTATACATATACCAACAACCAGCAACTCTTCAAAATTACAATGACAGGCTATATAAATCGTGTTGAAATCAAAAATAGATTGCTTGTAATAAAGGTTAATAGCCAAAAGGAACAAAGTGGTTAAATTTAATCGCTAGCCTACTGAGCAACATGTATAATAGCCTAATGGCTAAATTGAGCCACTATCTGATTGGAGAGTTACAAGATTTCCAGTCTTGAGGTAAAACTTGGGCTTAACATGGTTCAAAATAACGATTTTTTAACACTTTATAAAGACAAATCCTAGTTTCAGAAGCTTACAGAAAGTGCATAATTACTGAAATATGTATTAAAATGACTCACTTCTCTATGGGTTGATGGACCAGCTTCTCTGCCAGGCCTTACTCTCTCTGGGTTGGAAAATCCATGCCTTTTCTGCGAGTTACTAATACTCCTTTTTTTTGAATGAGTTCCTCCAGTAAACATCATTGTGCTTAATATAATTTTCATATTTTTAGAAAATATTTGTTTGAACACAATGCAGGCTTTACATATCCTGGCAGTTTTCTAGTAATTAATTGAGTCCACTGCTGGTAATATAAATGTTATTTTAAATACTACAGATGCACTACTACATCTATCAAAACAAGATAGTATTTTAAACGTTACTAATGTCACAACCGCCCCAAATAAGGACCCCCTCAAGTGAACTAACCTCCACTCCATGTGACAAAATAAATACAAAACTGCGTATTTCCTTAATTTTGTACTCCTTCACTGACATAATATACAATAGCCAAAAAAAAAATAAATTCAATATTTAAACTTTACTTCCAATAACCAAAACAAACTTAAAAAATACATTGGATTGGAGCCATTGTCTTAATAACCAACCAACAAATTAAAATCCAGCAGAAAGCTGGAAGAATGAAAATAAATATACCACAAACTTGTCATTTGTCTGCATCTACAGCTGTAATATTTTAATTAGTTGACATCCATAGAGTATACATAATAAGAAGATTGGAGAAAGTTTAGTTTTTATTATTATTGTTTATTGTCTTCCAGCGGCCTAACAATAATTACAAAATAATTACAAAAACATTAAAATATACCATACATATTCTAATTGTGTCATATAACATTGATAGAAAATATAAATAAAAATGAAATCAGACATAATAAACAAGTACCGTATGACAATAGTAATGGAAATTGCTAAAATTGACACAATTCAGCACATAACTTATGAGGGGGAAATAGTTGATGTAGAGATCGAAGTGAGGATTTAAAAGATGCAGTTGATGAACAGAAAAAGTCGATGTGGTATGGAAATGTTGTAAAACTTTCTCCACCATGTAAAACTGGGAACATCCAGTAAACCTCTTACTTCCTCCAAAACTCAAAGTGTTTAAAAATGTTAAACCACAAATAAATGACTATTATATAAGTAATGAGAAATATTTTACCCTTAATGACTCGCTTAGCTAGTGTAGGAATCCAGGCCCTGGAATAACTCCAGGGTGAAAGTTCAACACAAATTTATTATTACAGTATATCATCTTGACAATCCCTTCCAAAATATTACAATTATCTTATCCTATTTTACACTATACACCTCCTTTAATATACCCTTCTCATTCAATAATAGACAATACAAATTATACGTTTATAAATCTTCAATCCATTTTCTATTAACATTGGCTTCAATATACAGTCCGGTGAATCAATAATTTCAAGAATATTATTTACAACAAGCAACAGCAAACTCCTATACAGTACTATTAAATCACAATCCTCTAAATAATTATATAAACGTCACATTAAGAATCAACTAAGTAAGTATTACACATGTGCAAAACGTCTACACTAACAAGTGAAAATTATATACCTATTCAATAACAAGTTATTCTCAAGAATAACCAATGAATTATTTCCAATCAAAATTTTAACAATCAAACAATAATATATCAACCTTAATAACTATGACGACCTAATCAATTTACCGTACGATTTTAGTTATATTATTTTTAAAATATTTTTCAGGAGATAGCCAAATATTCAAATGGCCCTAGTTGCTATACTTTATTTTTCTCAAGAATTATACCCTTGATTATATACGTGCGTATATAATCAAGGGTTATATAACCATAACGTTCATCTCTAAGCTGAGCAGTGATAACCGCTCCCGCTCACTTGCCAGACCTGTGATTTTAACTTGTGATTAAGAGTGATTCCGCTCTTTCAGCTCTAACCGTGATTTCGGCGATTCCGCTCTTTCAATTCTAACCGTGATTCCATGTCCCTGAATAGAACAACAAATTACGGATTGGGCCTATGCTATGGGTGGTTTGCAGTTATTGTTAGTTATTACAAGTGATTGATGAACGGAGTAGAAAAAAACATAGAGGAGCTGAATAGTTAAGATGCTATTTGGCATGAAATCTTGAACATGTACCTAAACTATTATACAGATAATTTAAATCTATGCAGAATATACAAAAAACAAATATATTTTTAAGTTAGATAGAATTTACCACACAAGCATTGTAGACAAGTACATTTTACAGCATACTAAATTTATTGATTATCATTGGTAATAGGCTATACACAATTATAAACTGAAGAAATATACGTTAGACATATATTTTGTCAAATTGATATATTGGTAAATAAATAAAAACAGGTAGTTTACTTTTAAATTATAGTTTTTTATTGTTTACAATAGACTTTTTTATTGCTTATCTATTAAACACATCTGACAGAATATCAGTTTGATAGAACTGTTAATTAATATAACGTTAATTAATTATAAGCATTAGTCTCAAAATAAATCAAAAGCAAGAAAGCAAACTAATTTACAGTTCAGTCGTTCCGTACTATTTCGTACTCGACTGGTTTGTCGGACGCAGCAGAATTCTTAATAGACAAACCATCATATTACATAGTCCGCAAGTAGCGGTGCAGCCCAACATTTACTATCGATAAACCAGACAAAATATTTGAACTAAAGACTACATAGTAAAATTAAATGTCAAGAATAATAAACATTAATTAAAACATATTTTTTGTGCTTCAAAGATCACATCACTTTAGATATTTCAACTGTATTTATTTTTAAGGTATACAAATTTAAACAATCTAAATAGTTACAGGAAAGTATTTTATTGTATTGCGTGTCAACTTAATTTCAAAATAAATTTTGAATTCTGATATAGGAGAGTACAAAACTAGGGAGCTCCAGCGCTCAACAAACGCTGTTTAGCGTCTCATGCATTTTATAGTGTGGACGAGTTTATGGCATACAACTGGGAGACCGCATAATCAGAAGACTGACACCCGGCGTCGGAAGTGGGGATGTGGTATGGATGTGGAATATTGCAAATAAATATTTGATTAATTTATTGACACTCCTTGTGGTAAGCCTATGCCTTAAGTAGGTACCTGTTTCTTGTTTTATATTTTATGGTGTCAAAAGATGTAGGCTGTTTGACACGATGTATAGCAGTGATTCATTGATTTGAAATATATTCCCTTCTTCCTATCTAATTAAAATGTGTTGGTTTATAAACGTAATAAAGAATACATTTTTTTCATTTTTTGTTACCTGGATGTCTGTTGCTAAAGTAGTATCTGCCATTACATTGTCTTAAATCAAGGTATACAATATTTAAATAAGATAGAGTATATGATACATGGGTCTATAGTCCTTATCCATTTCATAAGAAAAACAATTCGATCGTTCCATATTTAATTATAAATTTTCAAGAAAAGTTCTGTACTTCTAAAAATTAAATGCTTCATCGTTATCCTGTAATGTAATTCAGGAGCAGTGTCTTGTTTACATGTCCATCTAAACTCCTGTAATCCTGAGTGGAAATAAATACCAATTATAGTGTAACAGACTAGATTTATTAGTTATGTTATCTCTGATTTTAAATAAATTCTTTAATTAATATGACAATTTTCTATGACCTCCATTATGTAAATACAATTTATGCAGTAATTAGTACTGTAATTGATCTCACTCTTGCTAGCAGTTTATAGCATTGCCACTAGACAGCACTACCAAATACATGTACCATAGAAGGTCTATGCATGTACTTAAACATTTAACTATATAAAATTGAAAGAAGTTTAATGTTTTTCTCATTCATTCAACAATTTGCAATGTATAAAATGTTTGTAATAGTTTAACCATTTTTAAAATTCAATTTTTATATAACAGTAGACTATTAATTTTCTTTTTACGATTTTTATGACGATATTTTTACAATTTGGGCTATAAATAGAAAATTTGTGTACATATATATATTGAAATGAACAAGGCTAATTAACTGACACCATGTTTTGTTATATATATCAAATCAATAAGTTCTGTCAGCTGCTTCATGTTGTAATTACCTTCGCTCATCAAGAGGCTGATAATTGAACAAACTCAAATGTTAAATCTGCACACTGGAATAGAGATCGGTGATAAGGACAAAGGTACTATACAGTTACCGTTACATAACAATAACAAGTTATTTTTACTGAACATACTTATACACAGTGTCTCTATGTACACACGTAAATAGGTTATAGTTATAGATCAACCACTCGCTAATAAAAATCTACACAAACCCAAGAATTTCGGAGTGGCTGTTTGTTTTTGTTTTTTTTTTAGTAGATCGACCTATAGGAAATGTAATTGATAAAACTTCCAGTTTTATTCCTGTTCTATGTTCTTTAATATTAGATAAAAAGAACACCGCCCCAACCCAACACTTATCATCCAAAGATCGACCGTTTCCAACTTTTCATTGACTAAAACAACAAATGGCGAAAATTCTATTTATCAAAACGTAGGTATGTTAATGAGTCAATTTGAAGGAATATTTCATTATTTGTAATTCACTTCAAATTATTGAAAATAAACCACATTTTTAGGTTAGCTCATTTGCTGTGTACTCATGTTTTTTAGTTATCACGCTTCATGGGAAACGTGAGATAATTATATCTAACTATTTTACAATTTAGCCTATAGAGTTAAAGTTTGGTATACCAATTAATAAAACAATTTTATTCCTAAAATAAAAAAATCAAACACTTATTTGATAATTTTCAAAATGGCAGCACTTTGAAATGTTTGATCCTTAATAACTTTTGAAAGGAAATGAATAAAAAAATCACAAAAATACATGTTTATTACAATTTTATTTGCAATCCAGAAAGTGTAAGAAATCGGATGAGAAAAACTGAGATTTGAGAATTTATTTATTTAATCATTTACACGTGAATGTGTGCTACAGTCCGCAAGTCAACCACAACAATACATCAACGATATATTCTGATTACTTTCATCCAAAACACTACAATAAAGTGATTTGTGACATTATTGTAATGAAAATGCTCCAACGGGAAAAAAGTCGCAAATGATTTTCGTTTGAAATGAACATGTTTTTTTAACCTTAAGTAGTGCCCTCAAAACCAGAATTTAAAAAAAATCTATTTGTGATGCAAAGCAGGTTTTAGACATAAACAAGTAAAATGAAAAAGTATTTGATTATAAATTGAAACTTAAATTAGATTTATTTTCCAGTTACAAACGATGCTCAAAATATCATCCTCTCATTTGATTCCAAAGGGAAAAACGATTGGAAAGTGACTGGCGCACAGCAGCAAATTCATTTTTTTGTTCTTGAATAATTCCAGAACCTTCAATAATTCTACCAATTTAGAATTTACAAAAATCTAGATTTTAGGTCACTACTTAAGGCTAACATTAATTTTTAATTTAAAAAAAATTGAACATTATCTGTTCGTTTCCCCCGCCTGTTAGGGGAATTTTCATCGCATTTATGTTACAAATCACTTTATTGAAGTATTTTGAATGAAAGTAATCAGAATAGATCGCTGATGTATTGTGGTTGACTCGCGGGGCACAACACTATGGCTGTTGCACATATTCACGTGTAAATGATTAAATACACAATTACAAAATTTCTGGATTGTTTGTTTTCTGATTTCATGCAACGTTAATATTTTGTGTTGCTACTAAAATTTGGAAAATATTATATTTAGTGATTTTTTTTGTTCCTAACCTTTTAAAAAGTTATTAAGAATCAAAAATTTCAAGGTGCCACCATTTTGAAAATGATCAGAAAAGGTTTTTGTTTTTTTCTTTAATTGAGTAAGAAAATGGTTTTATTATTGTGTATACCAAATTTGAACTCTATAGGCTAAAAAAATAGAAAAAAATAAAAAATGGTGGCTGTACGGGTACCGGAGGTGATTTGGAATTTTTAAATATGATAATATGTCTTGTTTTTGACCCACAATCGATAACTTTAAAGATCCTCAGAGAGTTCAAGGATACACTGTTGATTTATTCAGTAAATTTGTACTGTAAATTGGTATCACTTTTACTGGTAGTTTAAAAAATTCCACTAGATTACACTAGCAGTTTCGTGTCCAAAAAGAATACACTTATGAAACTAACAAAAATGTAATTTTTTCTTACTTATTCAACAATTTTGTTAGGAATAAAATAACTGTAATATTTTTTTTTAATTTTTAAACAATCAATTTAAATATGAGCTAAATACTCATTTTCTTCTTAGTATGACACTTTTACACTCTCAATTATAAAAGAATTAATTATAAAAAGAATGAAAATATATAAAAATATTTAAACATCAATTTTAAAATGGCCAGGCATAGTGCTGGTAGAGTATGGTAAGGCTTGATCGGTAATTTGTGGCAGCCGCTTAGTGTTTTAATTACCTTCATTCACCAAGTGGCTTTCAGTTCACTGAATAACATCAATTATTACTTTACATAATCTGCTAAATCTAAGATCGTCTCCTATACGACGTACCCGGTGTACACCGTAAATTTGTGGCAGCACTTGATGTTGTGATTACCTTCACTCTCCAAGAGGCTTTCAGTTCAGTGAATAACATCAATTATTACATTACAATCTGCTAAATTTAAGATCGTCTCCTATACGACGTACCCGGTGTACACCGTAAATTTGTGGCAGCACTTGATGTTGTGATTACCTTCACTCTCCAAGAGGCTTTCAGTTCAGTGAATAACGTCAGTCATTACATTACTTATCCGGCTAAATCTAAGATCGTCTTTTGCTCGCGGTATGTGATGTCTGCACCGTTAATTTGTGGCAGCACTTGATGTTGTGATACCTTCACTCATATACGAGGCTCTACTAATTGAACTGCTTAAGATCAGCTAGTGATTATACCACACAGTGAAAATAGTTTCATGTTCCATCCAATGCTAATTTTGTTTTTTGGTCAGTGGGGAATCTTCGAAAGACACTTCTGGCAAGTAGTGGGATTTTAATCCAATAAAGGCACCTACATACGGTGAAAGAGGCCAGCCCTGATACCATGCACTCACATGGTCGATCCAGCTATGGAGTGATCTATAGAGGATCGTCGTCCGGGACGTCTGCAGGGCTTAGGAGGAAGTCATCTGGCCTATCCTTCCGTACTATTTCCGCAATGACTGGTTTGTTGGACGCAGCAGAATTCTTCATAGGACAAACTGTCATATTAAATAGTCAGCAAGTAGTGTTGCAGCCTAACAGTCAACATTTCCTATCGATAAACCTGACAAAATATTTGAACTAAAGACTAATACTTAGTCGATAGTCAAATTAAATGTCAAGAATAATAAACGTTAATTAAAACATATTTGTTTGTACTCCAAAGATCACATCACTTAAGATATTTTAACTGTAGTCATTTTTAAGGTATAGGAATTTAAACAGTCTAAATAGTTTCAGAAAAGTATTTTCTTGTATTACGTATCAACTTAATTTCAAAATAAATTTTAAATTTGGATAAAGAAGAGAACAGGAATAAGGAGCCCCCAACGGTCAAGGCGTTAAAAACTCGTCTCAAACGCTGTTTAGGGTCTCATGTTTTTTATAGTGTGGACAAGTTTATGGCATAAAACTGGGAGACAGAAATTTGATTATTCCATATATCATTATAAATATTCAGATGAATTTCTAGAACTTCTAAAATTAAATGCTTCGTCGTTATACTTTAATCTAATGCAGAATAAACGTTTTGTTTAAATGTCCATCTAAACTCGTCTAATCCTGAGTGGAAATTAATACCTATTAAAGTATAACAGACTAGATCTATTAGTTATTTTATCTCTGATTTTAAATCAATTCATTAATTAATGCGACACATTTCTATTACCTTTACTATGTCAATATATAATTTTCAGTCTTTTGTACTGTATTTGATATCACACTCGCTGGCAGTTTACAGTTTGCTAGTAGGTAGCACTGCAGTTAAATGTACTTAAACATTTAAATTTATCAAATTGAAAAATAGTTTGATATTTTTCTTAGTTATTCAATAGTTTAGTATGTATTAAATGATTTTAATAATTTATAATTTTTTTTAAATTACTGAAAGTATGAAAGTAGAGAGTTGATTTTTTCTTATTACGATACTTTTGCAATCTCAACTATAAATAGAAAATGTGGGTACATATATGTGTAGATATGAAGGAGAGTCGTTTCCCACAACGTTTCCTCGTAACGTTTTTCAGCCGGCCAACAACAGGTTGCAGTAACCTGTTATTTTGGCAACTGTTATCGACTATTAAAAATATGTCATGCTATACTTGATAGTGATGTGCATTATCAATTGAAATTGACTATCGACTGTTAATACGATAGTATGTTACCACTAACGACAAACCAGTCGAATACTTTGAATACCAATTGAGACCCATCCCCCACCAAAGCTGGAAAGCGTGCCAACCGGGGGATGGCTCAAAACAAGTCAAGCGAAGGGATCACGGGCGGCAGTTGGAGGGTCCAAAATAAAACTCGGCAGCTGAGCAAAACTACTTTATTACCAAGAAAGCTGCAAAACTGGCTGGCAGAAGGCCACAATGTAAATTCGCACTTAAATCAATAATAATAAACCCTAAAATTAACAAGATAATACACAAAAGCTACAAAAACAACAAACTCAACAAATACCAAAATTACCAATTAACAACTACATGGCCTATCTGCAGCCTAGCCAGAGACACCCAAAACGTAAGACAAAATTTATTAACAATTTAAAAGGTGGCAAATTCAGAAACAATTTCGATAACCCCAAATAACCTGGCAATTTAGCCCCACCATCCCATAACTCCACCGAGGCCAGGGAGTAAGCCGGAATCCCTGGGCAGCTCCGAATTAGAAGTTACGTAAAAGTATACAATAATCCCCTTTTGGTGAGTTTAAAAAATTAAACAATTTAAAAAAATATATATAAAACGGTACCGTTCGAGTAAAAATTCACTTCAAAACACCCCTAATACACTTAACAAAAAAATAAATAACAAATAACTAGGCCTAAACATATAAATAAATAACATAACTTAACCATAGGGACCTAACAACTATAAAATCTAAAAAAATATAACAACAAATAAAACTAATTAATTAATAACAAGAAATATCAATATAAATAAATATTAACATTAAAAGTTTTTGGTATTTCAAGTTTTTTTTTTTTTTTTCTTTTGATAAAAAACTTTATATAGGTCCCCCATGGCTGTGTTGCATCAATCACGGTAACAGTTTTAGGCCCAGGCCACATTTCTTATGGACTATTTTCTTATGGAGGTGGGAACTAAATTTCGCCGCAACAAACACGTCAAGCAACGTATACCGACTGTTGCATTCGTTCAAAGTGCGACTGTTTTATTCGTTGAAGCGCGACTATTTCATTCGTTCAAAGTGCGAATGTTTAATTCGTTCAAGCGCGAATGTTTCATTCGTTCAATCGCGACTGTTTCATTCGTTCAAGCGCGACTGTTTCATTCGTTCAAAGTGCGACTATTTCATTCGTTCAAATGCGACTGTTTCATTCAATAAAGAGCGACTATTTCATTCGTTCAAGTGCGACTGTTTCATTCGTTCAAAGTTTGACTGTTTCATACATTTTTAAAGTCCCACTGTTTCATTCGTCCAAAGTGCGACTATTTCATTCGTTCAAGAGCGACTATCTAATTCGTTCAGGCGCGACTGTTTCATAAATTCAAAGTAAGACTGTTTCATCCGTTCAAGCGCGACTATTTCATTCGTTCAAGAGCGACTATTTCATTCGTTCATGTTATTCACACCAGACTATATACGGTAGGCATTGGCCTTGAATTTACTCACGCTATCCTGCAGTAGGCCTTGGCATACATGTTATTTACACTAGACTACATACGTTAGTCCTAGGCCTTAAGTTACTTATGCTATCCAAGTATCTATATAATTTCTATAGGCCAATGTATGTATTTAAATTATAGCTGATAAGAAATTACGTACAGTAATCTTAAATTTGTAGATTAACTTCCTGTGTACTCATAACTAAATATTACGCTTCGTGGAATATGTAAGAATAGTAACTAACTATTTGCCTATAATTTTGTTTCTTTCTGAATATTATATAAGTAATACTATTATGAATATATATAGTAATATGTTATTTTTTCTTGTTTCTCACACTTATTGCATAGTTTATTTTAGCAAGTTGTTTGGTTATGCTACCAATTCGATATAACCGATATAACTAACAGTGCAGCTAGATTATAGTTGTGTTAGTTATTTATAGTAGGAGCAAATCTCTAGATTGTTGTATTTTTTTCAGCAATCCATGATTTTACTTAATAAAACGTAATTTGTCTTATTTATTTGTGAAATACTTTGGAAAAACATTGTTTAGGCCAACAAGCAACAATTTCGATAGCAAATTACACATTATGGTTTGAGTTAACATCGTACAATTAGTTCACTATTATTATCATCATCATCATCTGTGGTTTCTATAAATTTATTATTTTTATAATTGAGATAAGGGGGGGACCAAGTCTATGAAAACAGCACATCATCAGAACTATTACCATAGACCTTCTATTATACCAGACAGTCCCATCCCAGCCAGAAAATTGAAGACAGTAAAAATCGGAGCGGAGGCAGAGCAACCTAGTAGGAACCACTACAAACAATTTTATACCCCCTGATTCATGCGACTCTACTGGCAATTTCGGAAATAAGACTTGTGACGTAATTTGATGATGTCATTCCCCCCCTCATGTCTCCAGGAGGCAATTACCTGCGGGGCGTGGGAACGGAAATAAAGCAAGCGAAGCCCAAACATTCAAACAGATTCTTCAACTGTGTCACCATTTCAGTTAGCGTTGAAGGTTTTAATCTTGCAATATACACTGGGACACTCAGTTCAGTACCTCAGAGAATTTTGACATCCTTTTTATATTTGTTTGGATAACACTGACGACCACCATGTTTCATGACTTAATTATTAAATTATTTCAGAAAATTAATTACTTTTAAAAAATACAAAACCAGCAATTAAACAAGAACTATAAAATATATAGAAAACAACTTTAAATTAAAAAGTTGTAGAGAATTGTATGCTCTATAAAACTATTCTTTCAAAATACTATTTCTTCCAGCCTGATAATTAAAAATAAGTGTTTATTCTGGACACTAAAATGCTAATTTTTCACTTTTAAGCCCCATTGTAAAAAAACTATAATTCTTAAAAAATTTCTGGTAGATTTATTAATTACTTTGGTTATTTACAAAACTTTTTTACGCTTGTCAAACTTACCTGACCAAGAAATAAAAAAATTCCTCACTTCTTGAAAATTTCATGTCGCGGATTTTTTAATGAATTAAAATGAGGTTTTCATTTTAACGCTTGTATAAAATATCTGTCACAACCACGTTATAATAAACATTTACCATTATAATACTTGTTTCTTCCTGTAAAAAAATATATGCCACATGTGTACCTTAATTTAGTTTTCTTGCTTCAACGAGCCTTGGAATCTGGTGGCAACAGATCTGTAACCCAGCTACTTGGAGAAAAACTGTTTAGGAGATTGTAGGCGATAGGTTCCATGCTCGGTCCTACCGACACGGCCTCCGCTTAACGGTTGCCATCGACGTGGACATTACAATAGAAGTCTGTGATGTCCATGTTGGATGGTAGTTAGAGTTCGAATTTTGTGTAGGGGAGAGAAATTAGTGTCAGATTTATCAGTTACCTGTAAATCAGACCAACACTACGTGGTTCGGAGTCTACATAAAGCTGTAGGTCCCTTAGTTGCCCTGTCTGTTGGGCTATTAATAAATTGCATACTTGGGAAAGTTAATGATTTTTTTTTAACTGAACAAAGTTAAAGTTAATACTCTAAAAACGTAACTAATTGAAGTTAAAAGTTAGAATAAATTTAAACTAACTGATTAAAGTTAAAGTATTAGAAAATTAACTGAAATTGAAAGTTAAAAGTTAGTTTTGGTACAGTAAAATATACATAAACAAATACTCAACCTGTATTATCTTTTATTATGTATAATATCTTAGATAAATAGGCCTATTTATAGTACATTATCATACAATACTATTAATTAGACTATAGCAATTTCTACAGTAATTTTTGTTATATAACTGTCCGAAATCTTACAAATTAAATATTTAATTTAATTTCTAAAATTATTAACAAAAACTGACATAAGTCTTTGAAATTAAAGTTTTACATTTTTAAGCTATACTATCTTATAGGAAATTCACGACAACAAAACTTCTTTTAATTGGTGCAGATAATAAGAAAGGCCAAATAATATCGTGACATGTTGACTCCAGGTGATTTTTATCAGGCGTGCGATGATAAGGAAGGGTCACTGATAAGAAAGTATGGGGATTAGCGGTAAAGAAAAACTGAACAAAATATACTCACTCTATATTAGATGTTTAAGTATTTGCCGTTCTGAGTGCATGTTTTATTCTTACTGAAATAAGTTAATTAAAAATTATGAAAACTATATAAATCATTAAAAAAATACAAAACTAATTACCATTGATAATATTATTAATATTAAAGATAGTATTATCATTATCTTTTCTTTTCGACGGTGCCGATAGCAAAATAATGAAAACAGAACGAAATATAGCAATTGTTACTTGAAATATGTTCTGCAATCTTGAAGATAGTTTATTCTGTTGCGTGGTATCATATACTGGATTGAATTTACCTAGTAAGCCTAATTTAAAATAAAGTAAACGTTTGAGGAAATGTTGGATTGACTAACCATTTGAATGGTTTTTCCCGACTTCTTTTTAACAGGACAATTTGGATTTTATGTAATGATCAATTAATCAAATATTGACAGCATTAACGTCAAAATGCAACTGATTTTCCTAATTACTTATACAGATAGATGGGTAAATAGGTAAAATTACAGTATTAGAGTTTAAGACAGATAAACAAGCTTAGGCCCAACACGTTGATTTAAAACAAGATAACTAAATGACTATCTCAACTTTACCCCTAAACATAAACTAGTCAAGTGAAAAGATCATTTCAAGGACACAAGTCAATCCCACAACAATGGTATACTCGTTTGGTCCACCTTTTTTATTTATAACAATTTATAAGGCAGTAAAATGTAAGTAAAGGGTAGGGGGTGCGTCTTCAAAACAGTGACCTTGCTTGTCGGTGACAATTGGGGGTCAGGATGAGGAAAACAATCGGTCTTTGACCTGAGTTTTAGATACTTTCTCCCCAGTCCACATTCCTCGGACCAAATTGCACCTTTTATCACATTTGAAAAACTAACTGAGTTACATTAACCGTTAGCAAGATTTTCAACTAGTTAAAGTTAGAAGTTAAACATTACCAAAACTAACGAATAAGTTAAATAAAAAGTTAATAGAAAAAGTAACGATTAAATTTAATCGTTAATCCCAAGTATGATAACTTGTCATTCTGAGGAATAGTTGAACTCAGTTAGTAACCAGACTACACTCATCCTACACACATATCATCATTCATATTCGCCTT
The DNA here is from genome assembly GCA_035578905.1 of Stictocephala bisonia. Classification (NCBI taxonomy): domain Eukaryota; kingdom Metazoa; phylum Arthropoda; class Insecta; order Hemiptera; family Membracidae; genus Stictocephala; species Stictocephala bisonia. Next base: position 154,251 of record JAQJVL010000073.1, on the reverse strand, counting down.
AAAATACGCACAACGTTGTGTCGGTATCTCATTATTAAGTAAGAATGTAAGAACGAAATCATGTTTTGTACGGCCGAGTCGCCTATGTTTTTTGGCAAAATTTATATTTTCAATCGCTAAAATTAAACCCTATTTATTGGAAATGTAAAATCTTACAATTTTTCTCGGGACGACATGATTATACCTTCCGTCCAAATTTCAAAATAGTACTTTTGTATTAATTTACCTTTTGTATCAGTAATTAGGTATGATTATTGTTATCAAAAGTTATAATAACTTGAATCTCTTTTTACTACATTTTAATAATTTATCAGTTACTTTTATCTTATAAAAGGGAGGGACATGTTGGCACTCGAAGCTACAATTAATAAACTAAAAAAAATGTTTATATGTTAATCCCGTAGCAAGACACGGGTAAACAGCTAGTAAATGATACGAGTCTAATATAAATAATTATAGCGTTCGTACTACTATAGACTATATCATTATGACTAAACGTAGAGACTGTTAATTCAAATATGTTCATTATTACATAGTAGAGCTGAGCAGCAAGAAGAAATTTCTAAATGAATCTAAAAGTAACAGATGTTCAAACGTAAATAATATATTTATAATAATTTAACTAAGGCTAAGGCGATTATTAAAACCAAATAAAATATTAAAATACGTTGGATATAGTATCTTTAGTTCTACGCTATGTACGAATTTCATTCGAACTTCCACGTAATCTGGAAAAACAGCATTATAAATTAAGAACACGTTTATATGTGGGCAGTTTTAATAGCACAGTCTTAATTAGCGAGCGCCAAAAAGCAGAGTAACAAGCGCGGGAGCTATGCAGGGTTGCCATACGTATAGTTGCAATGGCTGAATGCTGAAACCAGTCATATTTTTCTGTAGAGATTACTTTTTTTTAGTAAAGAACCATTGTTTTTAATGGCTTCAACAATTCAGTACATGACATGTCACTGTAAACTTTTATGCTCAGACCCTCTCCACTGACAATCTATTCCGATCTCCACTGACCTTCCGCCGCTCGCGATATACCTTCTGCTCACGAACTTGCATGAACATAGCCATGTTGCCGAGTGACATGGAAGTGAAGTCTGGCCTAAACCACACTCCATAAAAATGAAGAATATTCTACAGATGAGTAGAAAATTCTACCTTTTATTCACACAAAATCGGAGAAAATATTACCCCATCCGGATGAAAAGAAGTATTTTCTACCCCGTAGAATTTACTTCGTTTTTATTCACTCGAAATGAAGAATATTCTTCAAAAAAGAATTTTCTACTTTTTATTCCCACCACCCAATATAAGAATCAGATATTTGGTATTCAGGGACATACATTTGTGGTCTTTAAGAAATGTTTAACGTAGTTGAAAATAAGGACACTGTAATTTTTATTATATAAACAGTAGGCCTAAGTATAATCAATTATAATAAAAATACAAGACAAAATATCGACAAATTATCTACAATATATACATTTTGTAGATAAAGATTTTAACCTTTAGTACGAAATGGCAAATGAGATTAATGCAATATACCATATATAAAATTATTCGTGGTTGTATTTCACCATGAAAAACTACTTTATTATAGCAAGTCAAAGTTGAAGACAGCGTCAACATGTTGCATCTTTTAGATTACTCATGAACAATTTGATTATTCTTGAATAGTCTAAATGTTGGTGCATATTACTGTATTAGTATTTGTATATAATATTATACAATACAAATTTTCATCTGTGACATGTTGTAGTTGTTTTGTGTGTGTGTCAGTGACGTCAGTCGATCCGTCTGAAGAGTGTGGGCATAGGAGCAATGAATACAAACTCTATTTTCGTCATTTTCGTTTTTATTCAGCGTATTTTCTAGTAGGTATAGGCCTAATATTATTGTATTTGTTAAAAATTGTTTAGTCGTCTAGTATGAAATTTCATATTTATTTTTATTAAACGTATTTTCTAGTAGGTATAATATTATTGTATTTGTAAAAAGTGTTTAGTCGTCGGTATGACATGTCATTTTTGTTTTTGAAGTTATACTTCTTTGCGCCCGTTAGACACTTTGGGATGGGATGTTGGTCGAGAAACCGCGTCACGCTGAAAAGTAAGAACAAATTTTTAAGAACTATCGATTAATCGATTGTTAATCGAAGAAATTTAATCGAAGAAATTACTGATAATGATAATATAGGTGTATAATATAATAATGAATTCACGTATAATATATTGGAGATAAATATATTGAATAATATTGAAAAATGTCTTATATTTCATTTATATATCCTGTCTGTTTGTGTGCGTGAGTGGGTGTATGAGAATGGCCAAAGAAGTATAACTTCCACCGTGTGGTCCGACGCACACCCATTTTTTTTTTTTAAGTATTTTCCAGTAGGTATAATATTATTGTATTTGTAAAAGGTGTTTTAGTCGTCGGTATGACATGTCATTTTCGTTTTTATTAAACGTATTTTCTAGTAGGTATAATATTATTGTATTTGTAAAATTGTTTACTCGTCAGTATGACATTTCATATTTGTTTTTATTAAAAGTATTTTCTAGTAGGTATAATATTATTGTATTTGTAAAAAGTGTTTAGTCATCAGTATGACATGTCATTTTTGTTTTTATTAAAAGTATTTTCTAGTAGGTATAATATTATTGTATTTGTAAAAAGTGTTTAGTCGTCAGTATGACATGTCATATTTGTTTTTATTAAACGTATTTTCTGGTAGGTATAATATTATTGTATTTGTAAAAAGTGTTTAGTCATCAGTATGACATGTCATTTTTGTTTTTATTAAAAGTATTTTCTAGTAGGTATAATATTATTGTATTTGTAAAAAGTGTTTAGTCGTCAGTATGACATGTCATATTTGTTTTTATTAAACGTATTTTCTGGTAGGTATAATATTATTGTATTTGTAAAAAGTGTTTAGTCGGCAGTATGTATGAGTTGGTTCCAAACGTGCATCGCACTCCTCCTTCTCTGGCCAGGGCTGGAAGGACGGCAACAGGGCGTATCGCATGCACTGTTCAATTTGGCAACGCAGCGTTGACGTAACGTGACGTAGTACGTGACGTAGTGCCTGACGTCTTTCCTAAGGAGGGTGGGTAATGGGTTGAGGGGGGAGAGAGCCAACGCCAGCGCAGTCTGGCGAGGTCTCGAACAACTAGCCGACACGTTGAGCCAGAACTACGACCAGCTCGCCCGTATGATGGGACTGTCTGGTATAATAGAAGGTCTATGCTATTACACTCTTTGCCTGCCATCAATTCTTGTCAAAAATGTTGGACTAACAATATTATCAGACAGTGCTACCTAGTGGTAATAATCTAAACCACTAGCTAGTGAGAGGCAGCGCTAATTGTGGGAACTGAAGGTACTGCCAGAGAACATTTAACTAAAGAGAGATGTATAAAATTGCTGGCTGTTTACAACATTGCCACTAGGTATCACTAGCAGTTAGATATACTGAAACAACTTAAAGTTTTAATTAAATGACATAAATTTACTGTTTGTATTATTATTGTACACAATTTTTATGTATATTGTTATAATATTAAAAACCTACTTACTTTCGTTCAAAAAATGTAGATTTACAAGTAATCTATATTATTTTTTATATTTTAACACTTTAGAATCTCAAATAGAAATTATAAATATTAATTAGATATATATTTTGTTATATTTTCATATAATTACAAAAATGGAATACACTGAAAATAATTTCTTGCAGCCTCTTGCAGTGAAGATTTACACTGTTCAAGAGGCTATATGAATTGGAAAATGTAGTAGTGAATTATTACTCTCAACCATTAATATGCACATAGAGATTGGTGATTAGTACTAGTACTACTAATCACCAATCTATTGTAGTGGCTCTAAGTGGTGGCCTTAGTTGTCGTTTGCTGTGGAACAGTTGCCACTCCACAACAGTTTAATTAAACTGTTGGGTTGCAAGTTGCAACAGTTAAGGATACTACCATATTGATATTAGTAGGAATTAGGAAAAGCTCTGAAACTGCAACTGAATGCAAACTATATGTTGTCTGAGAATCTGTTCCTGTTGCAGCTGATGCAAATATAAACTAATTCTAGGATTATCTAACTAATGCAATTCTACAATCATATAAGACAACAGGAACTGCATTAGGCTAATGAAAGGAATTGGATTGTATATATTATGTATAATAGAGGTAATAAAGGTAAAAATGACTACATTTAAACAGTTTTACCCATTATTATGGTATTTTTTTATTCTTAATATGGAATTACCAACTTAATAGTTAACAAATTTAGAGTTATAATTTAAAAATATTATTTGTGTGACTTTTTCTGGTTTTAATTTTGTCCTTCTGTCATTTATAATTTGGCCTGTCTGAAAAGATCCTTTAACATGGTACAGAAGTCGCCACCATGGGAAAGTAAATCCGCAATAAATTTGCCAAATTTGGGTATAGATGGCTATTGTGTACCCACCAATGAACACGGTTGCCATTCTTTTGTATTATGCTTTTCTCAAGGTACCTGAAATAAAATATAAAATAGAAAACATAAGAAAGTTCTTTTGCGAAACACTTTTTTAATGTACACTTGGTTTTAATTAAATATGTATTAATTTGAACTAATAAAGTTGAAAATATTTATAACAATAATAATTATTCTTACCTGTCTAATTCAATAATTGCTCTAGAAGTACAGTAGTATTCCTTTTTGGCCCCTTTTCTATGGTACTATCAAACAAGGTCCATACTGAGAGTTCATCTGTTTTCTCATCTTTCTTTTTCTGCTTTTCTGGTAGAGAGTCATTTTGATCAGGTTGTTTTAATTTTTTGTCAATAATTCCTGCATGTGCTTCTTTAAGCTACTTTTTGCTGCTTCTGAGGTAAAAGCACAAAGCTTGAACCTTGGATATAGTAAAGTACAAATCCCTGCAGTTTTACTAAACTCGATATTTTTAAATCTAGATATTAATCCTTGATTGAGTGCTAATACAATTTCAGTCACATAGGTGTTAAGTTCTCTGTTTTTAAGCACAGAACACACGTTAATCAAGCCTGCGGTAAATACAATAACCTGTCTACCTGTTACAAATCCTTCCTCGCTCATTTTTCTTGTGACATCCTCAAAAGGCTGTGTAGTACCTTAACCAACTCTGCACATATTTCCCACTATTTAGCATTTAAATTCAATTCGCTTCTCTCGGATAAAGCTAGAGATGTTTTATCTGCATCTTGAAGTTTTGTTAATCTTTCTAGCATAAAATAACATGAGTTCCAACGTGTAAGCACATCATGGATAAGTTTTTTTGGGTTATTATCACCCATATCTTTTTGATATTTTAAAAGTTTCGAAGTTGCGAGATTACTCCTTCTAAAAAATGTTACTATGTTTCTGGTCTTTTGTATAAGATTTAGAATTGGTTGCACGGATTGAAGTTCATCGTTTACAACCAAATTTAGAGTATGGGCGAAACATCCAAATTGTTTCCACTTTAGCTCGGAAATGGCTTCTACAACATTTGCTGCGTTATCAGTAAGGGGTAGGTTCCCCCACTGCAGTCCGGTAGTCATAGACACTGCGCGACACTGTCTTGCATGGTATTCCTACAGACTTTCCTTCCTTTTTCATCATATTTTTATAAATTTATTGATATCTAATGGGTTAACGAATATGTCTTCGTATTGTCTAGTTATGGTGGGGTGAGGCACCATTTCAATTTATGCAGGTTACACCAAATAAGCATACTTAAAGCCATTTACAGAACACCTCAGTTAACTTTATTGTGAGCATGTGTAATTGATGATTTAAAAATAGAGTTAACAGAAATATTAAGCAGTCTGTCTGGTTTATTTTTGTAGACACAGACGTAATAAAACGTTTATTTGTTTTTAATGTTTTAATTAATCTACTTTATATGTACATGTGTCAGTTTGATTTTATGTTTTGTGATGTTATTTTTATGGTGTTCATGAAAAATAAATCTTTTATATCTGGGCAACAGTTTCACATGAACTGATTATGATAAATTATTTAAATGATATTCATTACCGTATTATTTTACAAGTAAACAGTTTTTTTATTACCAACTCATTTTTACTAGTATACTGAACCTTTAGCACGCAGATTCACAAGATAAAACATTTATGTACAATTCAACAAATGAGAAACTACTACAAAGTTACTGTTAAATGTTTTAGTATTTTAATTTTTCTACATACAAAATAACTAGGTTCTGTACTGATATTTTTATTTATGAATTAATAATTTAAAAGAGTATGATCTAAAGGAATAATGAATTCCTTTTCATTCATTTTAGTTTTTTCTTTTAGTATATAAATTACGATTCCCCTACCACCAATACCACAGAGTTCTCACTAACACATATAACAGCTGTTCAGGTTCATAATATGTTCAGTTGTTGCAAAAATTGCTTTTTTGTAATTGTGTATTGAAATGTCTAATTGATTAGGGTTGGCAAGCAAATAGCGTAGGGGTGTACCCTAATTTAACATTTATCCAAACGAAATTTGTATATTACTGTTTAAATATGTTTATCCCATAGCGAAGAATGAGTAAACAACTTGTTGTGTAGGGGCCTATAAACTTAACATCATGTTAAGATTGTTACGTTGAAAGTACGTCTTTTCAGAATTTAGTTCATAATGTGATATTTTCTTAAATTCCTTAGAGTTAATAATATTTCCAAAAATGTTAAACTCTTTATCCATATATTTTGTAATCTTGTCAGTTTTACATTTTTGCTAATAGCTCATAGGGAAGTATTGCAATAATAGGCAATTAATGAAAAACAAACGTAGAAGCCTATTGAAATAATTTGATTTTATAGTTAAAAATAGTATTAATTAGATCTGTTTCCAGATTTCCACAAAATCCGGAACTACGAAAATTAATTATTGTGGACAAATGCTACAAAAAGGAAGATATTTAAGCCATCACACGTTACTGTTTTTTTAAGTACAAGTAATATATTAAAAATTTATTAAAATGTACAAATTAAATATATTTCACAACAAAAATTTTATTTTATGTAACAGTTTGAGAAAGCTTTATGTTGCGACAATCAGTAACTTATATACTGTAGATCCCTTCTTTGGACCTAATAATTAATTTTTTATGTGTTTTATGTGTTTTTTTTATGTCATAAATCTGTCTTGAGACATTACTTAAACTGCACACTTAATTAATGCACAGCTGTATTAATGTGTAATATATTATATAATATAGATAATATTATATACCATATTAATATTTAAAATGTAAATATCCGGTAAAATACTTAGGATTAATACTTACATTTGTTATTGAAGAAAATTAATATTTTATATTTTAAGATGTAAAAAAATTTAATGTAATTTTAAAGATTTTTGGTGTTGATAGCTTAGGTCAAATTGTGAATAACTGACACAGGTAAATAGTGCATGCTATATTGTACATTTCTGTATTCAACCTTCCTTGTCAACACAACCTTTAAACAATCCATGAGGATATTTAATATTAATGGCGCTACGTTGTACCCTGGGTCGATTCAAGGTACTTCTTTTCTTATAAAAAATGTTTTTCGTTAATTTTATAAGCTGTCTGTAGCTATGTATAAGGCAACCCATTAACGAATAACTTAGCCCGTGTTATATTTGAAATAAATCTATATGTTTTGTTTTTTAACCTAAAATAGATGTACTTTTCAACAATCCATGGTAAAGGACATACACCAAGGTACATCATATACTTGTACCTTGGTTCACCTTGCAGACTTCTTTAAAAAACAAACATTAATGTATCAGAAGTGTACCTGTGACATAAAGGTCAAAAATTCTATTTATACATTAAATAGCACAGATTCGATTGTATTGATCAAAATTAATGATTGATTAAATATTCTTTAAATAAAAAATTAAAAACGAAGAAATGAACCAAGGTACAACACCTTCGACTAGTGACGGAAAACTAATTTTGACGTCATCCTAGAAAAAATGAAAACGTAAAAAACCTGGTAACAAAACCGATTGAAAATTTAAATCTAGGAGAAATTAGGTGTCATTTGTATGAATACTTGATGAAGTCAATTCCCTGTTTTAAAAAAGAAATACTTGGTTTACCGAAGTAGATCACCGAAACTATACATGATGAGTTTACATTGTCGTGTATAAATAAACTTAAGTGACATCTCTTTGGGATGTAAATGTTACCAATACATAATATGCTAGTTAATTACTTTTTAATATCATGAGTGACTTATATTTTTAATACATTAATTTTTTAAGAATTTTGTATTCGGTATATTTGCTAAAAAGGTACATTTGTTATAAAATTTTACATCATATGTAATTTTCATTTCATTCCGGTTTATAAACGATTTTCCTTTATTGTACAACTCAAACTAACAGTTTTTATATGTTAAAATTGTCCGATTGACTTCACTTTTTGACATTTATAATCAGTAAAATCAGCATTTCCCAGTTAAACGTTAAATAGTTCCAAATTCGCCTTAAAAAAAAGTTTGTACCTTCCTATATTCTTCCCAATTGTGTGTCACCAGTACGGACTTAAGCAAGTCGTGTAGACAGTAGCACGAGCCGAGCCAGGCTCATGTTTTGCCGAGCCCATACCCTTTGATGTTTCGTGTTTTACCGACAACTTGCGGGAACTGACACGGGATGACTTGGTCTAGTACGAACCACTTCGAGCTAGCTCGCCAAATCGCGAACTTACTGTCCAAACGACGAGGGATTCGCCTAGTCGGTGATAACCTTGATCAGCGACTCGCCGAGTCTCACGTTGTGTAGTATATGGCTTTGAGTAGTATCCTTGATTATATACGCACCTAGATGAGCAACCCAATGCATTTCTGAGTGATTGAAAACCATATCGAATGCCGACGTTGTATATTAACGCGCCGCTAGGAGCTCTGGTTGGCTGCACTCGTGAGAAGTACTATGCGTCGCCCCTAGATGGCTGCACGGTCGCGCGCCGTGTTCCTTCAGTAGACATTCGTATTTCAGTAAATCAAATTAATTGTTACGTCGTCAGTAGTTTTCGTGGTTTTAGTATCAAAGCCCCTTGCCACGCCTGTCACATTATACATTTCCTCTCAAACTCCTTGTCGTCAACCGAAGTGTAAAGTTGACTCTGATAATTATTATAAATTTAAGTAATAAAGTCAGTTTCTAGACTTTGTATAAGTAATAAACAAATCATCTTATACTTGATGATTGCATATTAAAATTTATTTCTCTCCACTTTGTAAACCTAATTATTTGTCACATTAAATTAAATATCTAAGGGCCTCAGTATGTGCAATTTGTGCACCCATTATGTATTTCGAATGAATACAAATTACTTGTTTAGTAATTTAATTTGCCTTAACTCCAATAAGGTTCAATTTAAAATGATAGATTTTAAACTTAACCTTCTAAACCTCTAAGACAGCAAATTTTAATAAATCATCACAAAATTCGTAAAAAATTACCTTTTTTATCACTAAATAGGTTTATCACTAACATTTATTTCATTTTAAAAAGTGCACAAAAATATAAAACTAGTAAGTAAAAGTAAGCTGAATGTTTGTTAGTAGAACATAGTTTTTCTTTATAATTTTTTTCTTTTCGGTGCTGCAATCTTCTCAACCTCATTGTAGTTCTGTGCTGATACAATTTGTATTTTGTCAGAGCCTTTTTAAGTTTGACTTTACGGGGTGTGTCATCAGTATTCAATTCATACGGCGTTGACTGACGGGTCGTAATCTTAATTGATTTTGGGGTGCGGTGGTGTACTACATGTTTCCATTGATTCAGGTGGTGTAGAAAATGAAGTTGAAGGTTGCGCTGTCAAATTATTAATGACTGTTAAGTGATGCGCTGGTGTTGCCATCATACCTGTAGTAGTTGAACAGCTGGGTGAAAAGGTGGCAGATAGAGTACTTGTCGTTGTTGTTGATGTCGTCAGTGGCATAGTAGAAGTAGATGTCAAAGGTGATGTCGGCGTCGTTAAGAGGGCTCTAAACCCCCGCGCTGAGAAGCGTAAAAACTGCTTTGCGCGGTCCAAGATAATGACTTTATTTACTGTCGGAAAATTATAAATGACGTATATATTTAAAGATAAAGACATTTTTGACTCAAATCGCTTTTTAAAATTTCCGAATTCTCCTTCATTTCGATTTTATAGGTTATTGAAGTTACCCAATATTCAAACTAGTGCCAAAATAAAACTGGAGCTGTTATTGAAATTTTAAAAAGCGATTTTAGTCAGCGATAGACAGATTTTTTATATCATCTTACCATTCCTCGGCTGCAAGTACGGTACACAGTTTCATAAATTTGGCTCTTATGTCGAAAATTGTCGTTGAATTATTAAGTGATTGCATAGTTGTTTTTATTGTCATTGTTTAAAATATAAATAAATAACCAGGCAGATATATTGACATCACAACTGGTTGTCGCGCCCTGAAAAGGGGTTGAATCTCCTTATTTGTAAGCTCTGTTCTTAGCCAATTGTAGCTATTTCGGTCTCATTAAATTCGTTAAGAGCTATTTAAGTCCTTATATTTTTCAAATTTTAATTGTAATGAAATATAATAATTAGTACGGTATTTAATCGGTAAAGTTGGCAAAAAGTTGTCAAAATAAAAGGTTTTTAGCTCTCTAGCATAAACAATAAATTCTTTGAGAAAATAATAAAAAGTAGATAGACGGGAATCTTAAAAGTTCAAAAGTGCCATCATTCAGTAAAAAGTACACAAACAACAATGTAAGATAATCAGACAGACGCAAAAGGCATCACTGCACGCGTAATCCCACCATGCACAATCCGTTAGGCCAATAATTTTTTGTTTATTGTACATATGTATTTTTGTAAACCATTTTCTTATGAATAAATTAAATTTACTTTGTAATATTCTTCCATAAGAGCCTGTATTAGTTCGCGTCTACAATGGAGGGGGGAGGGTGTAGAGCTCATCTATAAGTAACAAAATCAAGGTATATACTAAACACATAAATTATAAAAATTTTAGTAATTTCTTCAATTCATCTTTGAACGTTTGAATCAAATTATTGATCAGAGCTCGAGATGCGGTAGTGCTCGGGCAGTCAACTAAACTCAGTTGGCGAGCCCTGTGTGTGACCTTGAACTTCCTATCCTGGGGCGGAAATAACAAATTACCAGGGCGTCGACTTTCCTTATCTTACATCACGTGATCAGATTGTCGAAATATACTATCCTTACAAATAAATAATAATTTCTACGATTTAATATTTACATTTGAAAGCAACAAACGAATTTCCATTTTTTCGTCACACTATGGAAATGTAAATAAATTACTTATATGTAAACAAGTAAGTCAATTATATTGTTTTTTTGTGTGGTAGACCAACTAATTAGAATCGATAATTACTCTCATACCGAGCAATAAATTGGAACTCAGGGGTGGGGGTACAGTATTATAATTTACGGCCATATTCCATGAAAACAAAGATAGAAACTAAGAGTATTCTAAATCAATTATTGCCTTTTATAGGATTCTGAGTGTTATAAACGTCCATATTTTTGTTATGCGCTCGCTTACGTGGGTATATTGACGTTCACTGTCAAGGCAAGGGGCTAAAAAGTTAGTAATTTATTAATACAGTACTGAGACTATTTCACCAATGTATCTTAGAAGGATGATTTGTAGTAATTAATTAAATGATTTAATATTCAGGTCTGTAAATATAAAATCGAGGAAATTCTTTTTACATTATGATACAATTCTAAGTATCATTTGCTGAATTGATTAGCTTTGCTTTGTTTATTTAAGTTACATAAAACTTTGATCATTTCACAGTGAATATATCGTATGGTTTTGGCAGCAACCAAACAGACTCTATAAATATTGCACCTATTTTAAAATAAAAATGTTTACAGTTAAAATACTACACTGTATAAAATAGGTAAATTTCAAAACCAATTTTATATCTATGATATATATGTTACTATTCATAATACTTGTCTATTCGTGTGTATTTTATTGTAACAAGTAATCAAATATCACGGATGAAGCGTTATAAATAAAAACGATTACAACGCATGACGTAAGTCAACCATTACTTTTCCTTGACTTCAAACAGTCGATCATATTCCACATTCATTACGACAGGCGCAGCGCCAGCGCGGTCGGTAATGAGCCCGAATACAGCCAATTTCAGCTGTTGCCTACTCGAAGCAGCATTGCGCATAGACCAATTCTGCCATAGTCCAAACACGTTCCGCTAGAGATCGCTAGCGCTGGCTGATCACGCAAAGCCGTACCGCGTTGCTCATCTAGGTGCGTATATAATCAAGGATTATACATTATTTATGGTTTATATATTCAACGCAATATTTATTCATGTTCCCGATGGTCTGTGGATTTTAATATTTTAACATACTGTATGTTTTTTTTTTGTTAATAAATTTTCACAAAATCACCAATAAATAAAACTTTTTTCGAGGCCTTTCGCCAGCAAAGCTGGCATCATCAGGCAACACAAATTTTTATTTGGTTATAAACAAAACAATACAATAATTAATTTGGAAAACATATGTAAATAATTAAAAGAATTGTAAAATTGTAAACATATGGTAAATTACTAATAATATATAATATATATATGTAAAAATGTATATATTAGAGTGTATAATAATAAAGTGTATAACAGCTCAAAAAAGAGCTGCATTCCATAGTATGATTTATAGATTAATAAACACACCATTAAATTAAGAAAATTTCGAAAAAGAACTTTCATATATAAAAGATATTGCTATTTACAACGGTTACAATCCTACATTGATTGATAATATGTTAAATAAATCTACCAAGAAAAAGATTAAAAAATCAAGAACTACATTGTTAGAAATAAAAGAAAAAGAAGAAAATTACTGGGCAAGTTTTACCTTTAATAAACAATTATCAAAAACTATTCAACATTCCTTCAAGAAAAATACAAACATAATTCCTTCGTTCAAAACTGTTAACAAATTAAAAAACAAATTAAATAATCCTAAAGACAAAATTAAAAATGAAAATCTATCTGGAATTTATGAAATTAATTGTGACAATTGTGAAGAAAAATACATAGGACAAACTAAGAGAAATTTAAAAATAAGATTTAAAGAACATTATTCACATATTAAATTTAATAGAGAAGAAAAATCAGCAGTTGCTAAACATTGCCTAACAACAAACCATAGTATCACAAAAGAAAATTCAAAAATAATAAAATCAGTTTCATCTTCAAAACATTTAAATGCCTGGGAAACCTATTTTATTAACAAAAGTGATTCGTCTTTAATGAATAATGAAAGTGGGCCTATTCAAAATTCTCGTTTATTATCATCACATTTTATACAAAATTATACACTCTAATATATACATTTTTACATATATATATTATATATTATTAGTAATTTACCATATGTTTACAATTTTACAATTCTTTTAATTATTTACATATGTTTTCCAAATTAATTATTGTATTGTTTTGTTTATAACCAAATAAAAATTTGTGTTGTCTGATGATGCCAGCTTTGCTGGCGAAAGGCCTCGAAAAAAGTTTTATTTATTGGTGATTTTGTGAAAATTTATTAACAAAGAAGAATACCAATATCAACTCAATCTGAAATTTACAACATACTGTATGATGTAATTAATTATTATCATGTGTTTTATTCTTGCTTTTGTTTACTTTGTTGTTGTGATGTTCAGTTTTGGGAAATAAAAGTCTTTAAGAGTTTCAATGTCTTTAAGAATTTAAATATTATTCTGATTTCTACAAAACTATAATTAACTTTCTCATACCAAAAGGTGAGGTTCCGAACGAATCATGGTCCGACCGGGCCTGGATAACCAGAACTATGGAAAAGTAAGACAAATGTTTCTATAAACCTCTGAGTCAATATAATTACCTCTTTATCTACCTCAATCCTCAAAAAAACTCTACCTCAATAATTTCAACTTTTCTCAATCTCAATCTTTTTTTACCTCTCTAAACTTGTATTTTTTGTATATGTTTAACTTTTTACAATGAAACCTCAAAATTTTGCTAGATTGACAAACCTCATAAAGCTAAGCTGAATAAAATTCATGACTGTTTTGAAAATCTGTCTGAGGATTCCCCTCTTGAAACACTTGAACATCAAAAGATTCTTGTATACCAGGCAGAGATTAAACTCAAACAAATTGAATTTGACGAAAACATGAAAAAATTGTTAGATTCAAACGATGATTTTGATGAACAAAATGTCATTGACAAACAGGATGAAATTAATGAACTTTGTGTCACTATTCAAAGTAAAATTAAAATTCTTTTAAATATTAATGATGATATCCAGTCAGTAGCAAGTAATGTAGCAAGTAACGAAACTATTCAAGGACAACTTTCCACGTCGGTGATACGTTTACCTAAAATAGAATTGAAGCATTTTAGTGGAGACCCTCACACCTGGATTGCTTTTATCAACCTGTTTGACGCAACTATAAACTCAAACTCATCACTGGGAGTGGAGGGGATGAGTTGTGAGTAGAGGCCACGCTTGTAGATCGGCTCGTGTTTTCTTTGATTGTTTGAGTGGTTTCACTGCATATTTTAGTGCGTGGTTTGCGATATAACTGAAGGTAACTATATTTTCAATAAACTTGTAAATTTCGTTTGCTATTTGCTTTTCACCTGACGGTAAAAATTGCATTTTAGTGAGTGCAAGTTCATGTTTAATTCGCCACCGGCTGGTAGGAAGAGAGGCAAGCTTGCTGATAAGCAAAAGTCCGAGGGACCGTTATCGCATTTCTCAAGCGTCTCTGATAAGGACTGCCCAACAATGCCACCTGCGGTCGACCCTGCTTTCATTGAGAAGTGTTTGAAAAACATTCTTAGCAAAGACAGTGACGTTTTTGACAACCTAGTAATTAAGTTGTCCAAAAAAATTGAAGAAACGGTACATAAAGCAGTTTCTGACGCCTTAAGACCCTTTAAGGAGGAAATTAATTCTTTGAAGGGACAAGTGTCGAACCTAGCTGAGATGGTGCAGAGTCTGGACAAACAACTGTTGAGGAAGACGGATGACCTTCAGCAGTACCAACGTAGGAACTGTGTTCGGGTCTTTGGAGTCCCTGAGAAGCCAGGGGAGGACACAGATCAGCTGATGGTCAGCCTCTGCCAGGACCAGCTTGGAGTGGAGCTTCCGGTAGCCGCCATCTGTCGCTCCCACCACCTCGGACCTGTGCCGCAGCCCCGCCCTGATGGCTCCAAGCAACACCGACCGATCATAGTACGGTTCGTTAGCTACAGAGATCGGCGAAGGGTGTTTGCCGAAAAGAAGAAATTGAAA
The DNA here is from genome assembly GCA_035578905.1 of Stictocephala bisonia. Taxonomy (NCBI): domain Eukaryota; kingdom Metazoa; phylum Arthropoda; class Insecta; order Hemiptera; family Membracidae; genus Stictocephala; species Stictocephala bisonia. The sequence continues at coordinate 138,876 of JAQJVL010000073.1, read as the reverse complement.
GGATCCGGAATGGTCATCAGGGAGAGGATCTTACGAAGCTGCGTCTGGATGTGTTCCGGAGGGCTTCAACCATCTTCGGAGTCCGCAACACATGGACTGTAGACGGTCGGGTGATGTGGATCGAAGGGGACGGCCGCCGGGGGAGTGCCACTTGAATGGAGGACCTGCCTGTTACCACTGCTAAGACGTAAGATATTTAAAATAATCATGAACAAATTTGTATTCAAATACATAGACAAAAATATAAAATTATTGTTTATTAAACCTTCATGTGCTCAATCTTTAGTCGTGATCAATGTTTTCTTTAAATATTAGCTACAAATATATTTTTATTGATTTATTATATTACTATTTGATTATTAATTACTATGTTTACCGTTATTATTTAGGTCAATTCAATTAAAGAAAAGTAAATGTTGTCTTTAATTAAATAATAGTTACAGATTTAATTTCATTGATTTATTATTATTTTTACTTTTACAACGTTTTCTTTACTATTATTATTAATTGTGTATATTTAACGACAAATTATTACCATCTTAATGTTCCACTTTCAACAGCATATTAGCACAATTATTATATCCACTTTCGATCAGTATTTACATCACTGCAACCCATTATATAACTAAAATTACTTTGTTAGTAAGTTATCTTGCTCTGTTGTTGTTAGGATATATTTATGGTGTGAGTGTGTGTGTATATGGTTTAGAATAGTAAGTTTTTATTTATTTATTATTATTATTATTACTTCCCCTCTATTAACTGTTTATTAAAACGTATGCCAATTTAAGTATAATGTATGAAACCCGTACTTCTGCATTAATCTTGAGCATTTTGAGTGTCTTTTTACACTTTTTATTGTTATTTTAAAGTAAATTCATAATTATAATTGTGTATAGCTCTATTACATTAATTTATTTTCAACTTGAAGTCAAACCAACTTTAATTACCTATGTTTTTGTTTACTCAGAGCCGATCTAGGAAACGTAGGCCTATTATATATCCATATTTAATATGTATAAGTATCTTTTAGTTTTGTTGTCATGGTGTGATTGTTGGTATGATTGTAGTGTGAATGGTTTCTCCAAAATGTGCCGTCCGCTGCCGGTCGTGTTGTGCCCGTGGTGTCTCACTCGCCCGCCGTGATACCTGACGCTCCTCCCGCCCTGCAGACACACTTGCACCCCCTGCCTCAACTTCTCTGCCAAACTCCCGCCCCCCTCTTCACAATCCCTCTTCTGTCATATTGACGAATTCATGACAATATTTCAATCGTCTCTTTTTGATATCATATTAATATTTGAGACTTGGCTTAAGCCTTCGTATAGTGACAAAAGTGTCGAGCTATTTGGTTATAATTTATTTAGAAATGACCGCCTTCACAAAAGAGGTGGTGGTGTAGCAATTTACGTCAAGTCTCACCTCCCTTGTAAAATTATATTTTCTTCTAACACTTTAATTCCAGGAAGACCTGAGTTTATGTTTATTGACGTTAATCTAAATGGAATACACGTTTTAGTTGGTATTTGTTACCGGGCACCAAATCTAGGGTACTTAGCTGATTTTGAACATATTCTTCTCGACCTTATGGCTCGGTACAGGCATGTAATTGTCATGGGAGACTTCAATATCGATTTGGTGGGTCAAATTACTTACAACAAAACATTTTTGACAACTATGTTTGACTCCTGTGACATGAAAATACTACCACTTCAGCCCACCCACCACACTGTGACTGGTGATACCTGGTTGGATATTATTGCCGTTAACGATCTCACTCATGTCGCACACCATGTACAACTCCCTGCTCCTGGTCTATCTAAGCATGATCTCATCTTCTGTGCCTACAAACTTCAGCCTCCTAAATCACAACCCAAATATATTCAACATAGAAATTATAAAGCCATAGATTTTGAAGAATTTTTTTTCGATTTGCATGTAACTCAGTGGGACGATGTACTTTTTTCCCCTGACGTTGATAATATGGTACAGGCATTTAATAACATCGTAATTACGTTGTATGACAAGCATGCTCCTTTGATTACGAAAAGAGTTACAAAGAAGCCTGCTCCTTGGCTTACTGATGATATTCGACGCCTTCAAAAAGCAAGAGATCTATCGTTTACAAGAGCGAAACGCTCAAAGTTACCTGAGGACTGGCTATCCTATAAACGTCTTAGAAATAGTACTCAACAACAAATACGCTAGGTACTACTATAGATCCTTTTCTGGTCTCCACCAATCATCTAAAAAATTATGGTCCAAAGTCAAAGAAATGGGACTTGTTAAACCCATGGTTGAAAAATCTATCAACATCGATCTCAATACCATCAATGATTATTTCGTAAATATACCAGTGGACCAGTCAGGAGTTCCTGCTTACATCGACCAACTTCATAGATTGGCCTTACCTCATTTTGAGGAGCAGTTTTCCTTTTCATCTGTAACGGAGGCTGATGTGTGTAGAGCAGTCATGAGAACTACAAGTAATGCAGTCGGGTCCGATAATATTCCTATTAAATTTATCAAAGATACTTTGCCTGTCACACTCCCAATAATTACATTGATTTTTAATATGTCTCTCGTGTCTTCCACTTTTCCAAACATTTGGAAAAGTGCTATTGTACGCCCACTTCATAAATGCTCCTCTCCCCTGTCACCTAATGATTTCAGACCTATTAATATCCTCCCAGCATTGTCCAAGTGCCTTGAAAGAGTGGTACATGAGCAGCTATCATCATTTATAGAACGTAACAATATCCTGTCCAATTTTCAATCTGGATTCAGACCACAACACAGTACCACATCTGCACTTCTAAAAATAACTGACGATATTCGTCGTGCCATGGACAGTAGGCAATTGACACTCTTAACTTTATTTGATTTTTCTAAGGCCTTCGACTGCGTTGTTCACCCTCTTCTCTTACTTAAGTTGAAGAGGAGTGGATTTTCTGATGGTTGTGTTGACTGGGTGAGGTCATATCTATCTGACCGTAGACAGTGTGTGAAAGCTGGTAATGGTGCTTCACACTTGAGATCTGTTACTAGAGGTGTACCTCAGGGTACAGTGCTAGGGCCACTTTTCTTCTCTCTTTATATCAATGACATAAATAATGTAATTTTAAACTCTAAATTTGTACGCAGATGACTTGCAGATATATCACCACTTTTCAATTACTGACTTGGTCAGATGTGTATTTCTTATGAACTCCGACATACAAGCTATTAGCTCTTGGGCCCTCCGCCATGGATTGAAACTGAATGAAAATAAAACCCAATCATAATAATTGGTTACAGCAAACTTCTTAACAAACTTAACTTCAATGACATCCCGAAACTTATTCTGAACAACCAGGCACTTGAATACATCGACAAAGTACGTAACCTTGGACTCACTATTACTAGGACCTTGGGATGGGCTGAACAGGTAACTGAAATTTGTAACAGAGTGTTTGCAGGCATACACAGTTTGAAACGGTTTGCACTTTACTTACCACTGAATGTCAAAGTGTTGCTAGTAAGGGCTCTAGTTCGCACTCACTTTAATTATTGTGACGTCGTGATTAATGACATGTCTGCCGAGCTCTCTGAGAGACTTCAACGTGCACAAAATTACTGCATCAGATTCATATTTCATCTTTCAAGAAGAGATCATGTAACCCAATTCTATGATCAACTTTCTTTACTAAAAATTAAGGGGCTCTATGAATTTTACACCATTTCTTTCTTACACAAGGTATTGCACACGAAGTCTCCTAAATATCTGTATGATAACTTCAAGTTTTTGTCTCATGTTAGTGCCCGGGAAACACGCAGGGGTGCTTCGCTTCATTGTATTCCTACTCATAGAACTTCAATATTTAATAAATCGTTTACCGTAAATTCTTGCCGTCTGTGGAATTCCCTTCCAGACGGTATGAGGAACATTGATAACTGTTATCGCTTCAGGGCGGAGGTAAAAGCCTTTCTCCTGCGGGTCCGATGATAGTGTTTGGCAAGCATCTGGAGGATACGTATGAATGTGGTTTGTAAGTTTTTTCTTTTTTCTTTTAGTTTTATGATTTACTATTAAGTTAATAAATGTGTGAATGAGCGTGTGATTCAGTTGAAGAGAGCGTGTGTGAGGGTGTAAGTGGAATTTCATAATCTTATTTTTATTTCTAAGTCTGTTAATTTATTTTATACTTGTAATTACATATATCATTTCACTATAGTTGTTAATATTATTTACTTTAAAACAGTTTTTTTTATTATAATAGTTATTGTTACTTTCATTCAGTTGCAATTACTGCATTTAAAAACAAAACTGTTATAATTGTAATTATTTTTGTATCAGGTTAAGTGGAAGAAGGGACTTTCTAGTCCCAACTTCGCCTGGTTAAATACAGACGCATTTCATTTCATTTCCCCTGTTGCGAAATTTCAGTATTTACTTGTTACATTATCAGGTGAAGCTCTTAATTTAATCAAATCGTTACCAATCTCAGAAGCTAATTACTTCATAGCTTACAAGACGTCACGTGAACGTTATCATTCAGTGCCTAGACTCTCCTCTGTGCATTTAAACAAGATAATAGATCTCCCCAATATCAATCTCTTTCCTGTTAAGAACCTAAGACATTTTCTACATGCATTTCAAGAAAACACTCAAGCCTTAAAAGTATTGGACTGTGATATTGTTGAGAAAAATCCTTTGTTAGCTTCTATGCTTTTACGGAAGTTTGACACCAAACTGCTACATAAATTTTAAAACTCAAAAGGAAACTCTCAAACTCTTCCTACTGTAACAGAAATCATCACGTTCCTATCTAACTACTGTACTCATGCAAAAGACGCTTTCTTGCATTCTTCTAACAACAAAAATAACTCCTCTCATTGGACCCCTAAGTCTTTAAATGAAAAGTTTCAACCTCGACCTATCCCTCTCGTGTCTGCTTCAGAACCTTTAGAGTTTACTTGTTTTGTTTGCTCAAAAGACGGACACAAAGTTTATTCTTGTCCAATGTTTAAGAGTAAATCTCCCCAAGAACGGAATCATATTGTTAAAACAAAACATCGATGTTTCTCTTGTCTTGGAAATCACACAATTGGTGATTGTAAGTCCAAGAACTCTTGCTTCAAATGTCACAAGAAGCACCATACTTTATTACACTGATTCCTCATCCTCTCAATCTCAAATAAGTTCTCGTAATAAAGAACCCACTACGCACTCTTCTCAACCTCCAGATAAACAAAATAAGTTTGCTGGTATTTCCACTAACTCAACCTCCAATTATTCTCAACCTCTAAATAATTCTACAGTTTTGTTATCTACAATTCTTGTAAAACTTGTAACTAAACAAGGTAATGCACATGTTTTCCGAGCACTGATTGACTCTTGCAGTCAATGTGACTTTATGACCGAACGAGCTGCTCAGCTGCTAGGTATTCAACGTCAAAAACAACCCTTCATGTCAATGGTATATCTCAATCTCTCGCTACTACCAAAGGAATGGGACGTGTTGACATTGAAACTCTCCAAGGTGATAAAATTTCGGAAAATCACCCATGTTGATTTTGGATAAAATTACCTCGGACATGCCCAAATATCATCTTCATTCAGATTTACTAGAACTTGTTAAACCTTTTGTTTTGGCTGATCCCACTTTCCACCATCCTGGTCCCATTGATGTTCTATTAGGTGGTGGTCTTTTTCTTTTCATTTTTCTGAGGAAAAAGTAAATCTTGGAACTAATATGCCTTTCATAATGAATACGGTGTTTGGTTACACTCTCATTGGCCATGCTCCTTGCAATGATGATTCTTCTCAAAACCAGATTTCCTCTCATCCCACAACTCTACTAACTGTCTCTGATTTTGATCTTCACTCTGCCATACAACAATTCTGACAACAAGAGGAACCCCCCACATATTCCAAACAAACTTATGAAGACACCTTATGCGAAGAACACTTTATTAAGACACATTCTAGAGACGTATCTGGTAGGTATTGCGTTCGTCTACCTTTCAAACCTAACCATCCTCCAATAGGTGATTCGACATTCTCAGCTAAAAATAGATTCTTAGGACTTGAAAAAAGATTCACTACTCAACCTAAATTCAAGGAAGCCTATGTCAAATTTATGGACGAATATTCAGAAGTCGGACATATGAGACCTTGTGATTCAGTTCCAGAGGAAAACTATTTTCTCCCCCATCATGTTGACATAAAAGAATCAAGCTCAACCACAAAACTGAGGACTGTCTTTGACGCTTCATGCAAAACCTCAAACGGTGTTTCACTAAATGATATTCTCCTCACAGGATCAAAATTACACGTGAAATTATTTGACGTACTATTTCACTTCCGACGTCATAATGTGGTTTTAACTTGTGATATACGACAAATGTATAGGCAAATTCGCATTCATCCTGACTATCAAAAATATCAAATGATATTTTGGCGCAACGATTCTTCTCTATCCCTCAGAACATTTTTCTTGGAAACTGTGACTTTTGGGATGAACTTTTCACCTTTCCTCGCCTTGCGATCTCTTCGTCAACTTGCTCAAGACGAACAGGAATTCTATCCTGAAGCTGCCTCAGTTCTACTAAACCACACTTATGTGGATGATGTAATCGCTGGCCATGAAGATGAGAGAAAAGCACAACATTTGCAAACTCAACTGATCAGCTTACTCCAAAAGGGTGGTTTCGAACTTAGAAAATGGACTTCTAACTGTCCAAACCTCTTGGGTCCTTTTCCTTCCAATCACCATGAGGTTCCGAAGTTTTTGGAATCGTCTGATCAACCTTTCTTTAGCATCTTAGGTCTACATTGGTCATCTAAACTTGATTTTTTCTCCTTTAATCTCCATATAGATAATACCCCTGCTAACACTAAAAGAACTATCCTCACCCTGATCGCAAAAATTAGCTATGACCCTTGACCCTTGTGGATTCCTGTCCCCAGTCATAATGTGGGCAAAACTATTCATGCAGCTATTATGGGCTAAAGGTTTTACTTGGGATGAACCCCTCCCTCATGACATAGTCGAGTCATGGAATTCGTTTGTCACTCAACTCCCTAGTCTGTCAGAAGTAAAAATACCCAGACCATTACAAATTAACAATTCCAAAGTTATTCAATTACATGGGTTTTCGGACGCTTCTGAAGGTGGTTACAGCGCAGTGGTATATTTACGAAGTTCTTCTGAATTAGAGCCTACTCAAATAAGACAACTTAGTTCAAAAACCCGTGTAGCACCACTAAAAAAAATCTCATTACCACGACTTGAATTGTGTGGTAGTCATCTCTTGGCAAAACTGATGACCCATTGTATCTCTTTGTTGATGCCACACTACACTATTAGTCAGACATATGCCTGGACCGATCCAACGATCGTCTTAAGTTGGATTCAAACTCCCCCATACAGGTTGAAAACCTATGTTGCTAATCGGGTGGCTGAGATTCAGGAACAGGTCCCAGCTCATTTATGAATAACATGTGAACACACAATTTAACCCAGCAGATTGTGCCTCTAGAGGATTAATGCCACAAGATCTCAAAGATCACCCTCTTTGGTGGGGAGGACCTCAGTGGTAGCAAGAACATGTCTCTTGTTGGCCAATAAGTTCCTTCACACCCATTAAAGAAGAGAACTTAGAAGAAGTAAAACCTCAAGGATCAACGGTATTGACTATCACTAAACCTGAACCCCTTGTAATTTTTAACCGATTTTCCTCTTGGAACAAACTCGTCAGAGTGTTTTCTTATGTATTCCGTTTTTTTAATGTCAAAATAGTACCTAAATCAGGTCCTTTATCAGTAGATGAACTTAAGAAAACTTCTTTGAAAATTTTCCAATTAATTCGATCTGAAGTTTTCCCTGGGGAAATTAAAAACTTGAAAAAGGGAAACCCTTGCTCTAACCAAATCCAAAGACTATCACCATTCCTCGATGAAAGTGGAATAATCAAAGTAGGAGAAAGAATCAGCAACTCACATCTTGATTACGATGTTAAACATCCTGTAATACTGCTTGATTCAATCAAGAGTTTTAAATGTGTCAAATGTTTTAGAACAAAACCTAAAACCAAGACTCCACTAATGGGAGATCTTCCAGAATCTCGAATTACTCCTTCACGACCCTTTTTGAACTCTGGTGTGGATTTTTGTGGCCCGTTCACTGCCAAAGCTCATAACCTCAGATCCTTACGTCTCTTCAAACTCTACATATGCATATTTGTATGTTTTAATACAAAGGCTGTACACTTTGAAACGGTCTCTGAATTGTCTTCTACTGCCTTTATTTCAGCATTGACTAGATTTATTTCAAGACGTGGTTTGTGTCAAAATATCTATTGTGACAACGGAACTAATTTTGTGGGCGCAAACAAAATCCTAAAATCAGTGGTCAACTCATTTCTGAATAACCAAGATAACAAACGAAGAATTTCGGAATTTTTCTATTCAAAATTCAATACAATTTCACTTCAATCCCCCCTTAGCTCCTCACCAAGGAGGGCTATGGGAGGCTGCTGTCAAAAGTATGAAATACCATCTTCGAAGAGTTGTAGGAGACACTGTTTTAACAATTGAAGACTACAACACAATCGTTGCAAAAATTGAAGCTGTTCTAAATTCCCGACCACTAATTCCTCTTTCATCTGACCCTTCCGATATCTCAGCTTTAACGCCTGGACATTTTTTAATTGGAGCCCCTCTGATTTCAATACCTGAAAATGACTTGAACAATACTCCCTTTAACAAACTCAAGAATTGGCAAAAGTTACAAAAAATTACCCAAGACATTTGGCATCGTTGGTGTCGGGATTACCTCCATACTTTACAGGAGCGGCAAAAATGGACAAAAAAAAAACACAAAACTTGAAAATCGGGGATTTAGTTGTGATACAAGATCTTCTTACTCCACCACTCAATTGGCCATTGGCTCGAATTGTGAAAATCCATCCAGGTCCTGACAACATTGTTAGAGTAGTCACCCTTCAAACTAAAAATGGAATGTTAAAAAGGCCTGTGATAAAGATTTTCCCCTTACCGATAGAAGACAACATTTGTTAAATCTGTCGGTTCAAGTGGCCCGGCATGTTCCCGATGGTCTATGGATTTTAATATTTTAACATATGATGTTGTAATTAATTATTATCATGTGTTTTATTCTTGCTTTTGTTTACTTTTGTTGTTGTGATGTTCAGTTTTGGGAAATAAAAGTGAGTTTCAATATCTTTAAGAATTTAAATATTATTCTGATTTCTACAAAACTATACGATTGAAATACTCAGAAATACGATTGAATCATATACAAGGGAAGCAAATGGCTCGAGAACAATGATAGATCTCTTATTTACTGATTTTGAAACAACTGAAATAATCAGCGAAGTTGTAGTGTCAGCCCTCTCAGATCACCATGCCCAGATTGGCACAGTTAGCCGTGGTGTAATGAAAACAAAGGAAAAAATTAAATCGAGACTGACACGAGTATTTTCTCCAGCTGCTAAAGAAATATTCAAAACTTTGCTTATGAAATGAAATTGGATACAGATGTACCAGATCATTGATTTGAATGAAAAATTCAATGAATTCCATAGCCAGCTAAATTATTTTTTAACGTAGCCTTTCCACAGCAAATCAAGAGAGTTAAGAAAAACCAAACAGACAAGTTGAAACTGGGGAAAGATATGCTGGAATTAAGAAAACATATTCATGACACGTATTTGCTAACAAAAGACCTACACTCATCACATTATATGAAGCAATATTATAAGCGTATTAAGTACCAATTCAGAGAGTCTATAAGGCAGTTAAAGTCAGAAAAAGTGTTAGAAAAAATTAATACAGCGAGTAATAAAAGTAAAGTTATGTGGGACATAATAAGTGATGCTAAGAACAAGCCTAAGAAATACAAGGAACCCACTATTGTTAATCATAACAATCAAGAAATAACTGAACCACAGTTGATTGCTGATTATTTAAATGATTTTTTCTTAAATATTAGTACTCATTCAATTAATGTGCCTGACAAACTACATAGAGATAATATATCAGTTAATTCACTATTTCTTAGAGAAATAGATGAAAATGAGGTTGTAAGTATAGTTCTGAACATGAAAAACAAGAAATCGGCAGGATCGGATGAGTTGTCACCCTCCTTATTAAAAGAAATAGTACATATAGTTGCAAAGCCTCTGTCTCATCTCATAAATTGTTCGTTCCAGCAAGGCTAATTTCCGACCAAGCTAAAGACTGCTGTTGTAAGACCAATACCAAAGCGAGCTAATGACTGTAAATATGATAACTTTAGGCCGATAACCATAGTGTCAACAATATCAAAGATATTTGAAAAAGCAGCTCTCACACGGCTAACTGATTTCTTGGAAAGAAAAGAAATACTATTTAAAAACCAATTTGGCTTTGTAAAAGGTAAAACAACTACCAACGCCATGTTCTGTATGATTTCAGATATCGTCAAAGCCCTTGATAGAGGTGATTTTACATCTGGAATATTCTTTGACTTAAGTAAGGCATTTGACACTGTAAACCATGACCTTCTACTAAATAAACTGAACTCGATTGGCGTAAGAGGGCTGACACTTGAATGGTTTTCCTCATATTTACAGGACCGCTATCAGTATGTAGAGGTGTCTGGAGTGGATTCAATGGGATGCTCTCGGCCTTATGCCTCGTCACTGGGTAATATCACTTGTGGTGTCCCCCAGGGGTCTGTCCTCGGTCCCGTTCTGTTCCTCATCTATATCAACGACTTATCTTCTTGCCTTGGGGATGGGACGGTGTGCCTATTTGCGGATGACACGTCCCTGACAGTGTCCGGCTCCACAAGGGAAGACCTTGAATTGAATACTTTTGTTCAATCTAATAACCTCCTGCAGTGGTTTGATGAAAATTTGCTTAAATTGAATACAGGAAAAACTCATTTCGTGAACTTTTCAATCAGAAATAACGAGGAAATTCAGTTTAAGTTACTTTTGGGCGATGTTGAGCTAGAAGCTACTCACCAAACTAAATTTTTAGGCTTAACCTTAGACGACAATGTTTGTTTCCATGCCCATATTGACATTGTCTGTAGTAGAGTGAGTTCATCAGTATTTTTATTACGACAGCTTTCAAAGATCGCAGGAATTGATGTTATGATGACTGCCTACTATGGCTCACTCTATCCTCACTTGGTGTATGCAGTGCCAATATGGGGATGTGAGAGCAAAAGAACTTTGTTTGTACTTCGTCTTCAAAAAAAAGGCTGTTCGAGTGATTCATGGTTTGGATTACCGAGAGTCTTGCAAAAACGCATTCCGCTCATCAAGAATTTTAACTTTTCCCTCAATTTACATATTAGAAACACTGACCTTTGTTAAAAATAATTTACACCTTTTTAACAGTCAAAAATCTCATTCATACTTACTTCGAAATATTTACACCATAAAAATTCCAGCTCATTCAAAAACCTTTTTTGAAAAACAATGTTTGTATAGTGCCATAAAGCTTTATAATCTTCTTCCTTTAAAGCTTAAGCTGGAAGCGAACCCTGCAGCGTTTAAGAAACAGCTTAAAAACGTCCTCATTGAGAAATGTTACTACAGTGTCCGGGAATGTTTCACTGATGGGTTTGCTGTCTAAGAGACAACTTTCATTTTACACTTTAAGTATTTAATTTAATTAATGTTAATTAAAATTTTTTATGATTCATTCAACTGTATAATTTATATATTTAGATGTAAGTTTATATTGACATGGCTAATGCATGTAATTGTCTCTTGGCTAAATAAACGAGTTATTGAGTTATAATTAACTTTCTCATACCAAAAGGTAAGGTCCTCCGTACGAAACAATTCATTTACTATATATATATATATATATATATATATATATATATATATATATATATATATATATATATATATATAAACTCAAAACAACCACTTATATGGACAATGATCAATTACGTGGGTTTACGTATTTATAATTTAAGTTAACAATCTCAACACATTAACTTATACCATAATCAATCCCCTCAAACAGTGAATTATGTTTTACGATTATTATTAGCTTCTTATATATGAGTAATGTACTGCCTGTCGGCTTACGCTTTGGTGTAGGTTAAACGTAATTGAACGCCCTTACAAAATGTCCTTTCATCTACAAAATTTATATTTTCGTTTCCCTTAAACCCTGGAAGTGTTAAACAAATTTTAACATACCCCTGGGACTCTATATCTCCTGCAGGTATGTCCACGAGCCGTAGTGGATTCGGCGTCCGCTTGTCCCTCAGGGTCAGGTGGGCTGGTTGGGTCTGGAGTCGTTTGCAGTCCCTTAGGGGTGGCTTCTCTGTCCCTCAGGATAGGCTGCAAGTCCAGGCGTCCCTCAGGGTCAGGTTGGCCGCTCGTGAAGTCCTCCGGGGGTTGATATCGCAAGGGGTTGGACCGTGGCTCCAAGTCCTCCTCCTAGCTCGTCCCGTGTTTGTTCTGCAGGGCGGGTTGACGAAGTCTAGGTAGTTGGACCTCCAGGTGCTGGTCCTTCCTATTGGTCTATTACCCGAAGTCCTATCACTTGCCGAATTCTCCTCAGATTCCCCTTTCTTTTCCAACTCTTTCCCTAGTATCTCATTCCCCTACCACTCACTGGACACGGCTACAATTTCGGAAAACCAATTATTATCGGTGGTCCTATTACGAATCACCCTATAGATCTGTTTTCGTGATGGGCGGGACCTCCGGAGCTTCTACTGAATCTCCGCCGCATCAGCATTCATCGGCCTAATTTTGGTGAGTCTAAAATTTTATTATTCTGGTCATCATGTGTACAGTGCTGACCCTGCTTCCTTGACATCCGATCCCTTGCTTTCTGAGTTAACACTCTCAGGAGGATGTCCTACTAAAATTTTATCAACTCCACTTCCTGTACCGTATTTCCTGTTGTAATAAAACCTCTTTCTCATTTTTACTGTTAATATTTATTTGTTATTTTATTATTATTATTAATTATGAGGGAATCTTGTGCAAACTTGTAGCAGTTAAGTAAACCTCAGAGGTTTACAGTGTGTTACCCAGATGCTGAACTCGTACCATGGGATTATTTGTGGCGTAGAGGTAATTACAGAGGGTTTTGCAAAGAGGGCTTTAGATTTTGTGCTAGAAGGTACTATGAAGTGGATTCTGTCCAGGAGATCAGGGCAGGTGGAAATTCCATTTACCAGCTTCTATATGAACAGCATATCCTGATTGAAGCACCTTCATTGAAAGGAAGGAAGGTCCAAAAGTGAAAGAACATATTGCATAGGTACTCCTCGTTATTCAAATTCAAGTCTTAACCTTCAAGTCTTAAAAACCGCCGTTGGACCTTATCCATAATCTCTCTCAAAAATAATTGGTGAGGAGACCATACGGTACTGTTGTACTCAAGGTGGGGTCTCACCAAACTGCAGTATAAGGTTTTAATACAAACACATCTGTGAAGGTGTTGGAGAGTCTGTAAAGAAGGCCAAGAGTCTGAAGAGCCTTGTTGCAAATCTTATTGACTTGTGGTTCCCAGCTCAGAGAGGAAGTGAATACAACACCAAGGTCTTTCATCTCAGCAGTTCTAGTCAGCAGAACACCCCAAATGGAGTGGTAGTTTATAATTTGGTTCAGGATACGATGGAATGTCATGCTGACACACTTATCCAGATTGGGGGACATTTTATTTTCAGTGCACCAATGCTCAACTTTTGTAATGTCATCTTGCAAACGAGCCACGTCCTGAACAGAAGAACTTCAACTGGTATGGGCAAAGATTCTTTGTATTAGGCCTAAAGCATTCTCTATATCTCTTATAAATGTTGAAGCAAGCTTAGGTTCTTTTTTGCTGGAACTAGATTTAAATAAAACATATAAAAATTTGAGTTTTAATAATAGAACAGAAAATATAAATTTTAGTTTATATTTTAAGAGCAGTGTAGTATTATGACCTGAGTTGTACTGAAAAGCAGTTTATACTGAGTAACGCTCCAATAAAAGGCATTTTTATTTATTTATTTATAACAGTAAGTATTTTTTATTTGTTCAATTCTTAACTATTTATTAGAGTTATTTTTTTGAAGAGCCTAAACAATCTTCAACTTAAAGGCTTGTGCATCCACAATTACCATACTAGGTATATTGACTATACATTCTTTGTTGCCAAGTAACGAGCCTCATGGATACCAACTGTTTAGTTGAACTATAAGCCACTGGGTGTAATTTGGTCACATCAAGATAAGTTCTAAAAACTCACATGAGTTGTTCCAGAAGTGGCAGTATATCTCGTAGGCATATTGACGGTAATTCTAATGCATTTAATTGAAACCGCTATCAATTATTAAATTATCTTTGTATCAATTATTAAAAGTGTTGGCTTGACACTATAAATATTTCAACAATAACCAGGCAGAGGCCAAATTTACTAATTATACAAGTACAATATATTCGCTAATAATAATACACATTCTGTCAGACTAGGCAATAGAATGATCCAAAGACTTTACATATTAATCTTTTTTTAGTTAGAAAATAATCTGATCTTACAAAACATAAAATGTTGTTTTTAGAAACTACAAATTTTTAAACTTATGATTTACTCAAAAAGTCAAATTAAATGCAAACTTAATGAAAGAATAACATTTCTTTATGGCTTAAGTGTTCAATAGATTTAATATACAAAGTTCTATTTCAGCCAAAAATAATTTTAAATAACTTAGACATTATTAAGGCTTTCCAGGCCACAAAAGGCCAGAAATTGTTCTACCCATTTTTCAGAATACTTGATATTAAAGTTAATAACCTATAAAAATAATATATAAAATAACTAAATATATATAAAATAATATATATAATAAAAATAACTAAAGTTAATACTAAAATAATAAAAACATGAAAATCAAAACTGGTCTGAAAATTATTTTTTTCTGTCTATCTGTTTGATTTCATAAAGAAAAAATTGTTCATAAAGAAAGAATTACTGAAGTTGCCATGTTCAAACTTGAAATTATATAAAAAAGACTTGAGGGTTTTAAATAGGTAATTGTTTTTTTCTTTGTATTATTCAAAACATGAATTCGCGAATAAATCTTATATAACATGAAAAGTAATAGCAAATCTAACAAGCATTTGTTTGTTGAAATCCATACATTTTCTAAATATTTATAACTAAACGGAAAAATTAAATTAACCCAACACATTGACTGAAATGCAGCATATTCTACTGTTGTTAAATTATTAAAATGTATTTTACTATTAATTTAAGAAAGCGTTATGACATAGAAGGGCTTTTACAGGTATTTTATATATTAGTGTGAGAATTCATGTTTTTAAAGAATTTACAGAACAAATACATTAAATGTTTTAATTTATAGAGGTATATCTACAGCTTTCAAAGCCTTCCCAGCTAGAAGAAGGAGGAATAACAATTATTAAATATCAGACCAATAAATAGTATCTAAATAAAATACTGTAAATATATAAATTACAAAACATTTGTGTTTTAGTGCTTAACTATTGATCCTCCATAGAGCTAGATGCACGTTTCATAACAATTCAACACCTGCTGCTCTGAATGAATGAAGGCCTGCTCTAGCTCATCCCCTATTGGCAATGATTAACTCTGTGATTCATAGAATTTCAACTAGCTGCAATCACACTGATCATTTACCATTCCCAACTTATCGTACAAAAGCAACTCAACATAGTCCATTCCTTACAAGAAAAGTTCATTCCACCGTTGACAGTCATAGAGCCTAATACCAGAAACTTGTTTCGATTGTCAAACATATTCCAAGTTAGTGCAGTTGGTTTTTGGCAAAAATTGGTTTCATATTAACTGAGAACGTAGCCGAAGAGCTTATTTTCTTGATTTAACTTGCACGTTATGCAATATCTTGAAATATAGGGAGGTTCTTTATATGTAGTGAAAAAAACCAAAAGGTGATAGGTATAACTGGCCAAAAGGTGATAGGTATAACTGGCCAAAAGGTGATAGGTATAACTGGCCCCTTATCGAATGTGCATACTTAAATTACATAATTAGTGTTTTAATCACTTTTATTTGCTAGAATTAAACTATACATACAACCCAATTCAGTCTATGTAATAATCAGATGTATGCGATTTATCATTGAGTGCTACAATTTTTTTTTTTGTTACAGATTACACAAACTTGCAAGAAGTTCTTGTTGAAGTTGAATTGATAAGCCAACAAAATGTACAGCTTACTCAAATTAATGAGCTTTTCGAGAGTTACTTATCCAAGAAAACTGCCTTCAGACAAATATTTTCAGGTATGGTATAGCTCAACTTTTAATTATTAATTATTTTTTCTCACTGCCCACTACTGTAATAATACACCTTTTGTAATTATATTTCACCAATATAATTGAGCGATTTCCTGTTTTAGCGCATGTCAATAATAAAATAAACTTTGAAACAAAATTTCCAAGGAAATAATAATAATATAAGTGAAAACTAAATGTGCATAGTTAAAATTCAACTTAAAACTTAATTTATGATGAAATTTTAATACTGTATATTCCAATTCTAATTTTAAAGTTTTTATGTATTTCAAAAGCTCATGATTTGCTTAAACAATGCACTTGCTTAACTTTAATGAATATACGTTCAACTTACCCTGGATTATGTCCATTCAGATTTTGTTCTTTGCAGACCCGAAATATTGTTTTAGAAAGGTCAGTTACAGCTGGCATATTGGAATATAGGTAATAAAAATAAAAAATTAATATCTGATAATCAATTAACAGCAACAAATATTAAATGATAAGATAAATAGAATAAAAAGGAATGTTCATTCATCTTATTAAGTAAAAGGAGTATTTGGTTTTTTTGGAATGAAGACATTCCTCGTATATTAATTATTAATAACCACTTAATAATTAATTATATTAAATGTTCTGTAAGGAATCTTGCTTTGGCCAGGATCATTGTCTATATGTGTCAAAAGCCTGCAGATTAAATTGAGTTTGTTGCTTCAATTTGTGTTTTCATAATATAATTTTCAGATCTCTTTATTTTTCAGAACGTCAGACTACATCTGAACACAAAAAAGAAGTCCATAGTTCTCCATCTTCATCATATATCAACAGGTCAATGTCATCAAACTCAAGAGGCTCACTGACTTCTTTAAGTCTTCCCGTCAGCCGTAGTTTTATAGCTGCAGGTGGATCAAACTTTTTGGCAAGGTAGGATTCCAGCATTTGTATCTTTCAACCATGAAATTTAACTACTGTATGAAAAACAGAAAACAAAGAGTAGGAAGGATGGTATATTCTGAACAATCTTTGAGAAAGTAATCATTTTCTTTTTGTGGTTTAAGATGATTGTATATTGTAAAAATATATAGGGAATACTTCTCTGAACAATAAATAACTGCATTCCTTATTGCTTCTTTATGTTGTATTTAGATGTAACAATTATAAAGGGACATCATAATATAGATCTTAGTTATTCTTCCACTTAAGTATCTTAGCCCAATAAAATTGTCACTCAAAAGGGCCCTGACCAAGCATTAAATGAGCTAGAAGATTTTATTGTTTTAAGTGGTCCATTTGGGTGCTAATAAGAGTAATTTGTGGTTTCCCACCAAAATATTTGACGGCGCAACTTTGGGCAGCCTAAAAACCACAACATTTTCTGACTTTTTTCAGTTTTTACGATATATCTCAGAAACAAATGGTCCTATGGATTTTGTTACATTATAGTTTTTTAATGTCATTAAATTACCTACAATTTTCACTAGCTAAAGTTCTTTCTAACTCTGATAACAAGCGAGCTACAGCTTGTCAAATATAGACTTTTTTTCCAGCTTTGCTAAAAATTCCAAAATCCACCCATTGCCTCCTGTTACTTTTTCTCTAACTCGTCCTTAGTATTATTATAACAAAATAGACGTATTGGCATAAGTACGTAATTAATAATTAAATATGAAAAAAATACACTTGAACTACTTTGTAAGAACGAAGAGGTGATGTTAACCAACATAGGGCCTTAGGTGAATTGTGATAATCACTCATTACAAAAAAATGTAATTTATACAAATACACTAGTAATTTTGAGGCAGTGAAATTCAAAAAGAAAGACAAAGTAACTTCCCTGGCCACTGTTATCAATGGTTTGAAATTTGGAAACGTTAAAGTGGCTGTTGTGCATCCACTGACTGTTTAAAAGGTCTGTTTATTGAAACAGAGTGATTCTGATGTTGGAAAACCTATTGACATATGAACTTGCTCCTTAACCCATGTCGCTATTCACAGAAAAAGGGATTCACAGAAAAAGGAACGAAATCGTCATTCTATAAAGCATATACACTGATTGAACCTCCGAAGCTCGATGAAATCAGGATTTATGAAACAAGAAAAGAAAACAGGATACACGAAACCAGGATTCTAAAAACCCAGATATGTCTTTGATGGGGGATTTATTTTCCACGTTGTCTGGACCAAAAATGATACTTTCATAGAAATAGCAAAATGCTATGTGAAATACATTCGCAGCAACTTTGGGTCTAATGTGACAGTTGTTTTTCACAGTTATCCTTTGGTGGGAGATCCAATGGGCACCAAGAGTGCTGAACAACTCAGACGGGCATGGCTACAATCATTGACTGAAGTAGCGATTTGTGGGGAAATGACAAACAAAATCCCACAGGAAACGTTTTTCTGACGATAACAATAAGTCCAGCCTCATTTCCCTGTTATAAACACACACTGAACTAAATGGGATTCAAGTTCTTCAGGCTGCTGAAGTTGCAGATGTTTTGACTGTCACCACTGCTATCAGTAGAACCCACTTTTTCAATAGAATTGTTACTATCGGAGAAAACATTGATCTTTTGGTGATCATGACTGCCATAGAATATTGCCATCAGAACCTCCTCTTCCAGAAGCTGGGAAAATCAGGCTCTGAAGCAAAGTGGTTATCCACTCAATTATACAAACATGATCACAATCACATCCTCTTCATCCACACAACAAGCGGATGTGATACAACATACACTCTTTTCAGTCAAGGCAAAATGAAAATCTACATAACGCTGGAGAACCACCCATGTTGACCCTGTATAGTGAATCAAGACCAAATACACAACTGACCCTCAACCACTGAAATAACAGCTGTTTGCCAAGTCTGCCTCAAGGAGCAAACTTAGTTTGCACAGGCTTCCACCAACTAAAGACGCTGTTCGCTATCACTTTCTCCGCTGATACCATCAGATACAAACTTGGCCACTTTGACGTTTCCAAATTTCAAACCAATGATAACAGTGGCCAGGTAGGTTACTTTGTCATTCCTTTTGAAATTCACTTCCTCAAAATTACTACTGTATTTGAATAAATTGCATTTATTTTATAATAAGTGATTGTCACAATTCACCTAAGGCTATATGTTGGTTAACCTAAGGTCTTCGTTCTTACAAAGTAGGTTCAAGTATATTTTGTTCATATTTAATTATTAATTACGTACTCATGCTAATGCGTCTATTTTGTTATAATTATTCTTAGGACAAATTAAAGAGAAGAGAACTGGAGGTAATGGGTGGATTTTTTAGCAAAGTTGGAAAAAATCATCAATATTTGACAAGCTGTAGCTCGCTTGTTATTAGAGTTAGAACAAATTTAATTTAGTGCAAACTGTAGGTAATTTAATGTTATTTAAAAACATATATTGTAACAAAATTCATAGGACCATTTTTTTCTCAGATATATCGTAAAAACTGAAAAAAGTCAGAAAATGTCATGGTTTTTTAGGCTGCCCAAAGAGTAAGGAAACCACAAATTACTCTTACTATCACCCAAATGCACCGCTTAATACAATAAAATCTTCTTGCCCATTTAATGCTTGGTCAAATGTACTATTTTATTGGGCTATCTTAATATTTGGGAAGGATTTCAGTATTTCGAATTATCTGAATGTTGTTACAAGTAGTTACTAATTATTCAAAGTTAACTTTTCCATTTCTGAAATTTTATTTTAAAAATTAGAACCACTGAATAAATACAACAAACTTTTATTGATCTGAAATAGCAGTTGATCACAAAGAAAATTTATTGACAATGTTTTGTTGGTAGAAAAGAAGCAAATAAAATTATAATTAAATTGACAGTTTATAGTGTGAATCTACTACATAAATAGTTTATATTTCTAAAAAGTTAAATTAAATGTTTGTTTTTGGTTAATGGATTGCTCTGTGGCTTTTATTTCAATTTAGTTAGCTTGATAAGTTCTATATTGTAATTAAAAACTAAAACAATAAAACTATATAAATCACATGTACATATAATACTTGATTATTGTTTTCAGGATAAATATAGCTTACTTATTAGATATGGCCGAAAGGGAGACTGAAGAAATTAAACTGGTATGGAACAAATTCCAAAAAAGATCTGTGAGAGCTCAGTTTTTGTTGCAAGCAGAAGAGGAAAACCTGAGAGCCAACTTAGAAATGATTCAGAGTTTTAGATCATCGTTTGTAAACTTCTGCAAAGAGAGCATAGACAAGAAAACAGGGCGTATGATGCTTGTTAAATTTTCAAGGTGATATGTTTTAGACTCTCAATTACATTAATATGCTATGTATTATAACTGAATGTTTAAGTTATTATTAAAATAATTATGAAAAGGATGGGAAAACTGCAACTCAAATCCCCTGATGATCTAACCTCTTGAAGTAATTAGGAAGCCATGACTTCAGTAGTGAATCCTGGCATGAATGATGGGACCATGGAACTAATCATCAGAACTGAACATACAAAACACCATCCAGGACATGTGGTCCTTAAGGGTCTATTCACTGATTATAATTATAAAAATATTGTTTGGATAAATATTCATTTTACAATCTGTGCCTGCTGTTGACCCTGATCGCAGATCAAGATTGACGTCATCAATAATATCATAACTGCCTACTAGTGGTCAGGCCGTTGTCTACTGCAGATCAGAGAGAATAATAATATAACACAACTATTCAGCGAGAGTTGAGAGTGAGACTCTGCCTAGACTGCCACTGTCTGCCTAGACTGTCACTGTCTGCCTACACTGTCACTGTCGGCCTAGACTGTCACTGTCAGCATAGACTTCTGGCCAATAAGATAAGAGTGTACACAAGAATCAAAAATTTACAACAAGATTAATTCATTGGCATACCTATTTCCCAGTCAGTCAGTCAGACTTTGCAATCAGCTTGCTCATATATTCTGCTTTGTATCGTGAACGCCTGTGAATCGGCCTAGCACCCTTGTCATACCAGCAGTTGGTGGAGTTTCACTATAAACTCTCATTAATAATATATAACTACTCATAAACATGGATGTTAGACTAGTAGAAATTGATTTGAGCTTGAGTTACGCATCCATTAAATTTTAGATTCTCTTTTTTAATGCAATGAAAACAAGTTTTGAATAATATAGACAAACGCCCATTAAAGATTAGGCTGTAAAGCAATTTTCAAAATTAGCACATACCTTGCTTGATACATTTTCCAAATATTTGTCCAATATCTATTTTTAAGATCTAAGATTGCCCTACAAGCCTCTTATATACATGATCAAGACTGAATGACCCTCCAGTCAATCAATTATACTTTATAGTTAATCAAGATAAAATTAAGCTTTGGAGCAGAAATGAGCCAACTTTATTGTGTATTATTGTAACTAAAAAATCATGTTAGAGATAAATAATATAAAGATTGTTGGTGATAGGTTTTGTTCCTAGTCCTCTTCATGCTGACCCAGCACCTACTTAATGGTTTCCATCAGCAGAAACACTACAGGAGGATACGATCAATTTACTGAAAACCAGACTAACACAATATTGTAAGGTTTCGATTTCATGCTAAGCTATAGCTCCCTTAGTTGTCTTCGCCCCTATATTGACAATCGGCATCTTACTAATGAATAATAATGATTCCAGAATAAACCAACACTCATGCACCCCTCATATTCGCCCATATTTTGACGGTCGGCGTCTTACCAATGAATAATAAAAATATTAATGATGATTCCAGAATAAGTTCTTAAATTCTCAGAAGTAGCCCATATGACTCTATAAAATAATTGTTAGTATTTATTGTTCAGTATAGCCAAAAAAGTAGTTTGAATGGTCATTTTGAAATTCAAGGCCAAAACTTATTCTCAATAATATAAAGTAATGACAAAAAGTTTATAACAATTAATAAAGTTTTATGGAAATGAATAAATAATAGCATTTTTATACAGAAAAGTAATTTTAACATATACCATAGAATTTATCTACTCTTGTAGTATGTGTTGTATAGTATAGTATAGATCAACAATGTTGATACAAGAATGATTCTTGCCTTCTTTTATGTCTTCTTGCTTGTAACACTGTTTACCTAATCTTTGATTTTTAGAAGGTATACTACCTCTGAGGTCTTATAAAGTATTTGCAATGTGAAGATAACTTGGTACAGTTTGTAAAATAATGCTTTGTAGATTTTTGGAAAATGAACTTCAGAATCAAACTAGAGAATTACGGAAGATGACATTAAAGATGAACACTGTTGAGACAGAGCTAAAGCACATGAAGCAACAACAGCAAGAGAAGTCAGAGTTGAGAGGTAATCTACACTTAATCGACTTGGACAGGCTGAATATTGAAAATCAACAAAGGCTTTTGCAGTTGGAGGCCAAAACTAAGATGTTGATGAATCTTAAAAATGTGTTAGGTAAGAGTGTTTTCTGCTTACATTTTAAAATTTCATTAAATATATTCAGGAATGTAAGAACTTGTGTTATTTGAAGCATGCAATACATTCTTTTTAAATGAAAAGAATTCAGATTCAAATAGTATATTCAAAGAACAATTAGTACTACATGTAACAGGTCACTGTACAAGTGTACACACAAATGTAATGTTTACTTTCTGTTTTATTGCTATTTAACTAAACAAACTAAATTTAGCACCTGTGCAATAAAATTTGTCTAAGATATATTTAATAAAACTTAATATAATTTATTAATTTTTTTATTTATTCTTAAGACACAGAATGTCAATATATATTATGAAATTAAAACAAGTGCGTATGAGTGAATGTAGTCTTATTACAAACTAAGGCCAACTATACCTTAGAAAGTGTCATTAATTAATAGGCCAATGATAAATGAATAGCCGTAGTTATCAGCTGATTCCTTTTCAATGTTTGTTTTAACTTTGATTGGAATAGAACCGAGAACCTTTTTTTCTATTTTTGAAGCTGGACTACAATCAACTACACTTATATATCTACAGTACTAATAAATAGGACTCTTATAATTTATTCTGTAAACAATACTTATTAATGCAATAATACTTACTAAACACCTAAAACGCTGTTTTTTACTTATCTAATATATTTCATGCGAGTAAAATTATCTCACTTTCCAATCTAATAAATTTAAATGGGAAAGTCAAAATACAATGTTTACATTATTCTTTTTTTAGTTTACTTATAAATTTAAGAAAATCAAGTTGTTTAATAGTAATTATTTAAAAGTATGTGTTTGCACATTTCAGATACACCCATAAAACTATTCATAATATAATCAATTTAAAATGGTATTTACATATATAATAAATTATATATATCATATACATATACTAAGGTATATTCATTAAAAACTCCCATTTTAATATTTTTACTTTACACGTAAAAAATTAATTGAAAGTTAAAACATAATTGTATTCTAATGGATAATTTCATAAAAAAACATAAAAGAGTATTTATGTAAGTTAATAACTCTACAACCTAGTTTTTATTCAATTACTATTATTAGTAATAGAAGTATTAAATTATTATTTTACAGTTCTTAATGGCGGTGTAACGTGAATATTATAACATTATTACCATAAAAACAGAAGGTCATAGTAAAGATATTGTTATAACAATTTGAGAATAAAAATTCAATTTGAACATTGAGAGAACATTTTAACCATTACAAATTGAAAAGTATTAGAATATCATTATATTCTAATATAATTAAATATTTACTCATATTTAATTATAATATACTCATATTTATTAAAAATATGAGTATATTACATTTAATATACTCATATTTTTAATGGCTATTGTAAAGTTATGAAATTAATTCTGTGGCTGCATCATGTCACCTGGCTTCGTGGAATAGCCACGCATAAATAATTGGCCATTTGATAAGTAACGAGAGACGTCAGAACATTATAGGAATGGATGGTTATTGGTCAGGAGGATAGGGGAGGGTTAGCCGTAAGGATGGTCCATTGCAGTCCACAGCAAGCGAGCGGCAGAAGAACTTGTGCCCCTGTCCCAATGGCTGGATAGTGGATGAGCACCTTTTTTGTGTTCTAAGTTAAATTTTTATCTAAACTTAAGATGGAGTTACACATAGATAGATATTGGGGGGAGGCAAAATCGTGTGTAACTAATTGTTCAACAAAGCTAGCTACATCACTCATGACCACAACCTCCAGGCTCAAATTTAAGGTTCAGGGGCGTAAATGTGGGGTTTGGGATTGTTATTTATAATATTCTGCCTACGCCAATTACTACCACAGCTTGAAACGGCAATCCAGTATATACCACTGCGGTTCTAATTATTAATAGTAGCAAGGCGTTCTTCCAAAAGCCTTGTACAGACGTCGGTACAGAACGGAGAATAGTCTGACTCTGCCCCAACGATCAAGGTAATTAACCGTTCCACCAATACCACCTATGTTCACAATTCATTCTCAGCAATACCACTGAGGATGCCACATCACAGCTTGGGCAAAACGTCTGGTTGTCTTGCATATAATGTAGATAGCACCTTGATGCGGTTGTCACTGTAAAATATAGATTCCACACATAAATATATTTTAACTATTTTTATCAAGATATTTTAATTTAACTGTAACTGCCAGGTCAATCATAATGTAGGGTTGCCTAAAATTTTCGTAGTAAAATACGAACAGCAGGTTTACTTGGAGGGGGAGGATTTTTAAACTGTCTTTTATGAATATTATGATGTACGGTTTGGGTTGTGAAATTGGGAAAATTATATTAACGGTATTGTGATATTTACTATTAATATTACAACTATATTCTGTTTTAAGATTTCAGAGAAATACAATATTAACAACAATCTTTTGTTTGCTTTAAAGAATAGTTCATAGTTTTAATTAATTTGGCCGAACTCAATAAAATTGTCATAAATCTCCAGGAAAATATTTAGGCATCACTTGTACTAGTTGTACTGGCTAAAGGCTGTAACCAGTCATATTTTCAGAAAGATTACTTTTTTAAGTAAAGAACCATTGATTTTATGGCTCCAAAAAAATCAGTATGTCACTGTTAACTATGATGCTCAGAATAGCTTCGACCTTCTCCATTGACGATCTATTCCGATCGAGTGTCCAGATATTTTTCATTAGTGAATAAACTCCTTCAACTGATGCCGAAGTACCTGGTAGAGAAAGAGCAAACTCCGAAACTCTTTCAGAATTTTCACACTTATTATTGCCCGAGTTCAAGAGTTCAAAAAACTCTATTTTGTAAGGGGATGTGATTGTGTGAAAGTATAATAATGCATAGTATGTGAGTCATCATACAACATACAACCTCTCATGATTGATGACTGCCCAAAGTAATAATAATCCATGTCTTAGTATATTAGAGAGATAGGACATCAGCAAACTTACCTTAGAAGACAAGTTTACTAACACCAGAGTAGTAGTAACAGTTCTGGCACTGAAGAAAGTGCCAGTGGCACAGAAAGTTTGTGTGATTTTGTGTTTCTTTTGTGTTTGTTACTACTACTCTGGTGTTAGTGAAGTTGTCTTCTAAGGTAAGTTTGCTAATGTCCTCTCTCCAATATACTAATTCCTGGCCTAGTGCCCTTAAACCTAATCAACAATCCAGGTTTGTATTTTTTACAATATTAAATATTTAAAATACATTTTCCAAACTAAAAGAACAAAAAATATGGACATCTATCAGGTTTTTCCTTTGTACGCAAACTGTAAAATACAGACCATCCGTACAGTATATGGATATATGTCAACCCTAATCATAAGGGATATTTTTACCATAAAACCTATCGAAAGGTTGATATTACATGAACATCCTTATCAAGTATCAACTTTCTGTAGAGCAGTGTTAGTTATACCCTATGTATAATATTATAAATTAAAAACTTTAATATATATTGATCTTAAAGATAAATTGTCATTAATCAAATGTATCATTAAGGTATCATTAAAGTATCATTAAGGCGTTAAGGAATTAAGACGTTAAATTACGATTTCGTTTTTTTTTCTTTATTTTCAGGCAAGAAAGGGCAACAAATTGTATTAGTGAGGTTGAAAGCAGATGCTGCTTGCTCTGAACTCAAGAAATTGGAATATAGTATTAAACAGAAAAAAGCCAAATGTTACATCATGGAGACCAAAGGAAATAAAGTAAACTTACTTATTTCAATAATTAACATAATTACTGTGTTTGATTACAGCTTAACTAATTTGAATACTAGTCTCAAACTATAATTTGTCTTGGAAATCAATTACAAAGGAAGCAACACACTTGGTAAACTGGAATACTGTGAGGCCACAGGCCACTTCATCAATTGCTAGATCTTGAAAGGGTCAGGGTACTAACCTTCAAACACACCCCTTCAAAATGTGTGTGTAAAATACTGTAAAACACCCAAAGTACAACAATAATAAGTTACAAGTTTGGATATAATCTTTCCAATTGAGAAACTAAGTGTGAATTTAACATTTTTATTTGCTGTTTTCTCTCTTTTTATTCAAGGTTTAATAGCAAATTTAAATTGTAGACCACATTTGAAAGCAATATATGCAAACAGTTTGTTGTTTCTTCCTCATGTTTGTGTTCAGTTTGCAAACTGTTTTGAAATAACAGAGAAATGCAATTGTTCCTCATTAGCTATAACCTCTATAGACCTAAGCAGTGTTACCTCAAGATGTGGACTGAAGATGTTCTTTTAGCTTGTGCTATTTTATATTCCATTCTACACTTAATGTGATTTGTTTGACTAGGAAAGGCAGTGGTAGACTCATAGATTTTCTCAATAAGGTCCTTAATGAGTCCAGAATATAATATCTGACTTAAGGATCTAAGATGGTGCTGGCGTTGATTATATACACATAATCAATGATTATATACACATAATCAATGATTATATGTTGTTTATAATCAATGGCGCTGGTTTCAGAAACTTCACTAGGATGACTAAGACTGATTTTGAGATTCTGATTCACAGTACAGAACCCTGTTTCAGTCGCTTTTTGTCTGGCTATTACTTTAACATATTTAGTAAGTAACGAACTATTTACAGGTCCTTTTTGTTTTAAATTAACTTATTTATTTTGTATTATATGAGTTAATGTCACTTTCAGAATTTAAATGATTTGGTGGCTGCTGAACTAACTACAGAAACTATGAAACAGATATTAAAAACTTACAAGGTGAGACTTTAGTAGTATTTTAAAAAGAAAAACTATTTTGCAATAAAAAGTAGTTAGTTTGTACATATCTCTTAAACGGTTCACTGCACGGGTTACTAAACTCAAACTTCATTAGTGTTTTCATACTGGCCTTTAAAAA
This sequence comes from Stictocephala bisonia, assembly GCA_035578905.1. Classification (NCBI taxonomy): domain Eukaryota; kingdom Metazoa; phylum Arthropoda; class Insecta; order Hemiptera; family Membracidae; genus Stictocephala; species Stictocephala bisonia. The sequence goes on along the minus strand of JAQJVL010000073.1, from coordinate 111,263 downwards.
ACCATTACACTCTTCAAAGGATGATACACTGTAATATATGATCCCTAACTCTATCTAGGTACTAATTCCTCCAGATGCCTACATAAAGGTCCTGAATGTGTGTTTACGCTAAGAAGTATGAAGCATGTTTAGTTACTCTGTCTCTATCTGGTCAGTTGTAACTTTTATTTTACTTGTTTTTCTACTATCTTTAAGATAATTTCATTCCTATCTATGAATTATTGATTAAGTTAAAAAGTGTATTAAATATAATAATCTTATTTCCATAGACATTTAAAAATAATGTCTATGGAAATATACATTATTCAACAGTACCCATCGATACTGTTGAAGCTTCTCTTGGACTTCTTCCTGTCTCCACTAGAAGGCAACAAGCTGATGCTGTTTTCCTCTGGGGAGTTCTTCGTAGCACAGTGAACTGTCCTGATCTTCCTTCCCTCTCACATTGAGCTACGTGCTTCAAGATTGACCCGCTCATTCAAACTGTTTTTTTGTCTGTCACACCCCACCAATTATGTCATGCACAGTCCTCTCACGAGGTTACATCATCTGGGCAACAGGCTGTTGCCAGTTCAATTTCTTTGATGACGGCCAGTCTGCTCTCAGAAGAATCTTCCAGGGATGAGTCCTCCAGTGAAGTTGTTGGTGCTGTGTACTTGCAATTAAAGCTTCTATTGTGAGGCTGATTAATAGATCAATGTATATATTCTAATTATGATAGTAATCATTCAAAATGAATTATGTATATTGCTTGTTATTTTGGTTAGTCAAAAGTTGTTGTTGCTATTGATTTTTACCATTAGTTTATGTCATGTTTTTTGTTGCTCTTATTATTGTTAGTAATCATGAATCTCTTAGTAATTAGTTGTATTATATTATAATTAGATGATGGCATTGTTCTTTTATAGTATTAGTGTTCTTTTATAGTATTAGTGGTCAGTCCTGGTATTGTTGTAGTGAAAATAGTGTGGTGTATTTGCAATTAAGGGACATGAACATTATTTATTTATTTTGTTATTGGGTACATCTATGAAATAATTTGTAGTATAGAACGAGAGTATTAATGTAAATTTGAGAAAATAAATATTCTTATTCTTATATTGTATTTAATATCTTTTCTATTACTGTGAATGATCATAGTGCTAGTCTTAGACATAATGATTGCGATAATATCTATTCACTTTGTCTGCCATTATTGTATTGTATATTTTTGTAAAATGGAGTTTTCCGTAAATAATAATAATAATGCTATCAAAACGTATTTTCTGGTAGTTAAATAAAGTAATACCACAGTATAATATAAACACACAGTAGCAAAGCTTACTCTTGATGAAACTGCCAACTGCTCAACGCTAGCGATCCTGGTTGCTGTATCGCAGAGCTAGATAGCATGGCAGTTTGCTTATGTTGCAATTCAAGTAATTGAGTGTAAATATTCAAATCAAATCGTTTATTTGCTTACCTCGCCAGCTGTTATAGAATAGCTAGCATCGCTTGGTTGGCAAGTATAACTGCTGAGCTTTGCTACTGAGTGTTTATATTATAATTCGGTAATACATTATAAAAATAATGTTTATTTCCTATTCAAATCTGATTATTTCATGGAATCACAAGGGAAATGTGATCAGTTACTGCCACAGGAATTACAAATTCCTGTCAATATTGTCTCAAATCAACAATAATCTGTTATCTCAAGAAGAGCAAGGGACTTTAAGCTGTGTCCCATCCAAAGAGCAACTTCAAAATCACCTAATAAAATAGTGGACTAAATGAGTGATGATGGAAAGTTTTTGTGATTGACAGTTAATTGTAAATGATTTTTATTACATATATTACATGTTTGTCAATTTTGTCAGAAAAAATTTGACCATGAAACACAATTTTAATATAAAAGCAAGGAAAAACATATTTGTTCAATATAACTTATAGCTAACCATATTCTGTACAAGTTACCTATATAAGAAATAAAAGGAGATAACACTTCCTTTAATTTTTTTCATTTTAAGATTTCATTTGCTCTAAGCAGTTCAGTTGAGAGCAATGTAATAATACAAAACAATTTAATGTTATACACATGAATTTATTTCAAAATAAGTACAAAATTAAAATCCTACGTTGATCGATTTCAGTAAACTATGCTTACTACTGTCAGACCACAGGGAATCACAAAGGAAAAGGAACAATTCTTTTATAGAATAAACAGTATGATTGTTAAACCTTGAAATACTGTAAGCAGAATGATTGCTACTGTAATCAAAATGTATTAGTAAACAAAAACATGTTTCAAAACTAAAGTTTAATTTAAAATTGAACCCATTATTATGCTTTCGATATTATCCTGATTGGTTTTATTTAACAATAGATGGTAAAATAGTTAACTCTGTTTTGTTTCGCCATCAATCTTGTGTTACTATAGCTCTACCGGTTTCGAAGGACGTCCTTCATCTTCAGGTGCACTTTCTTGGGCTTCACTTAACACAGTAAAGTTCAAATTCTTTCACTTGATAGTTTGAGTTTGAACCACCAACGGTAAATTTAGAGGGGGTTGGTGATTCATGCAGAGAGGTTGATGATTCAGTGTTGCCAACCTTACTTTACTGAATTTTTTAATTTTTTATTATGTTTTCTATGTTGTATTATTGTATCAAAAATGTTGTTACTTTGAAAATTGGTCGGTTCATTTAATATTTGTAGAAGACATGAATGACAAGGAACCTGAAAGACATGGGCAGCTCACAATCAGTGAGGGATTGAGTTACCTGACTAGAATTAAAACTAACGTAATAATAAACAGCATAACTTACAGATACGGTTCAGCCCAACTTAATGACAAGGAACCTGAAAGACATGGGCAGCTCACAATCAGTGAGGGATTGAGTTACCTGACTAGAATTAAAACTAACGTAATAATAAACAGCATAACTTACAGATACGGTTCTGCCCAACTTAATGACAAGGAACCTGAAAGACATGGGCAGCTCACAATCAGTGAGGGATTGAGTTACCTGACTAGAATTAAAACTAACGTAATAATAAACAGCATAACTTACAGATACGGTTCTGCCCAACTTAATGACAAGGAACCTGAAAGACATGGGCAGCTCACAATCAGTGAGGGATTGAGTTACCTGACTAGAATTAAAACTAACGTAATAATAAACAGCATAACTTACAGATACGGTTCAGCCCAACTTAATGACAAGGAACCTGAAAGACATGGGCAGCTCACAATCAGTGAGGGATTGAGTTACCTGACTAGAATTAAAACTAACGTAATAATAAACAGCATACTTACAGATACGGTTCTGCCCAACTTAATGACAAGGAACCTGAAAGACATGGGCAGCTCACAATCAGTGAGGGATTGAGTTACCTGACTAGAATTAAAACTAACATAATAATAAACAGCATAACTTACAGATACGGTTCTGCCCAACTTAATGACAAGATGTATTACGTCAAAGATTAGAAAATATAAAGGTACACTCAACTTAATATATGGAGAGCTTAACGTACTTCTACATAGACACCACTACATAATACATGGGCTCCACCTTAATAAGTGGGGAAAGAACATAGGGGTTTGGGGCAATGGTCGACACTATACCACCTATGTTAATAAAAAAGGTGAACATTCCAGTTAAAATATTAAACCCCCCAAAAAATGTGGTATACTCCTGAGATTTCTATGATAAGGAATGTTATGATAGGCTTACATAGTAAATACAAATCTTCTTTAAGTTAAGCAGATAAAATAGCTTTCCATAATTGTAAACAAATATATTTGAAACAAATTAAAGAAGCAAAGTTTAAGTTTAATGAGGCTAAAATAATCGATGCTAAAAATAAATGTAGTGCAGCCTGGAAAGTAATTAAAGGAGAATCTGTGATGATTAAAAATGTTTCAATCAGTTAAATTTCACCAAATGATTTCAATAATTACTTTGTAAATGTTGGTTTCAGTAATATAAGGATCAGTCAATCTAGATACAAGGAATTTATTGTCAATACTCCCAATTTACCTCATCAAAATAGTTTTAAGTGGCATTATGTATCTGAGCAGAAAGTATTGAAAGTTGTTAATAACTTAAAGGCTTCTAATATTAAAGATTACTATGGGTTTTCAAACACAATTGTTAAGAAAATTATCTCATTAATTTTGGTTCCACTTAACTACCAATTAATTCAATCTTGATTCAAGGTATTTTCCCCAGTAGTTTAAAGATAACTAAGGTAGTTCCAATACGTAAAAAGAAAGATATTGATGAGGTATCAAACTTTCGACCCATCGGCCATCGCTCTGTTACCTATTTTCTCAAAAATAGTAGAAGTGTGCATGAAAAGGCAACTTCATTTGCACTTTATTAATAACAATATTTTCAATAATGCTCAGTATGGTTTCATGGCTGGTAGATGTACTATTGATGCTGTTAATGATGTTATATATAATGTACTAGATGTTTTTGAAAAAAGGTTTATTTTCATAATGAATTGCCTCCGGACCACTGTCTAATTATACTAGAGGTTTATATTACCTTATATTCAGTCAAGTGGCCCAACACGTTATCAGATGGCGACCGGTTTCGATTAACTCATGTTCACTCACTCTTGTGAAGATTTTATGTATTTTCGGCTTGAGAATGACTACATGAGATAGTCAAAACCGGTTGCCATCTGACGACGTGTTGGGCCACTTGACTGAATATAAGGTAATATAAACCTCTAGTATAAAGGTCTATTTTATCTGTAACAATGATTGATCTAAGTAAAGCTTTTGATGTTATTTCTCATGACATTTTATTGACTAGATTAGATATGTATGGAGTTAAGGGCAATGAGTTAAGACTATTGAAATCCTACTTAAATAAACGAAGTCAAGTTGTTATACTGGGAAACTAGGAGTATGATGCTCAAACTGTCATCAGAGGCGTGCCCCAAGGCTCTGTTCTTGGGCGGCTCTTGTTTACCATGACGATAAATGATTTACCATTTAATATACCGTCTCGGGTAGTCCTTTATGCTGATGACACTTCCTTGCTGGTCAAGGAAGATTTATTGGATTTTTTGCAGAAAAATTCTGTGATGTTGCTTGAGAAAGCAAATTCATGGCTCTTATCTAATGGTTTAAAAGTTAATCATGACAAAACCGAATAATATTATATTTACTCTCAAATTAAATAATTTAAAGAAAAAATCAGTAAAGCTTCTGGGAATAGATCTTGATTACAAACTAGATTGGCCTTCACATACCAATCAGGTTTTACCTAAGCTAAATAGGGCATACTATCTCTTGTTCAAACTTAAATTTAACATTGATAAGAATACTTTGGCTATGGCCTACTTTTCTTTTTTCTACTCTCATTTGTTATATGGGGTTACGTTATGGGGCAACTCAATGGAAGCACAAAATATCTTTCGATGCCAAAAGCACACTATCAGATTGAAGACAGGTTTGAAAGAATAAGAATCAAGAATGTTTATTGCCATTGATCCATACATATGTGATAGAAATAGGAAAAAGTCAAATGAATTGGTCGGTAGCGTAGTTGGTTTGATCCCAGCTTCATGTGCTAAAGGTTCTCAGTTTGATCCTAATCAGAGTCATAATACATTTTGAGAATGATCAGCTGATAACCACCGGCTGTTCATTTGTCATTGGGCCATTAATTAATGGCACTTTCTAAGGAATAGTCTGCCTTAGTTTGTAACAATGACTACATTCGCTCATCACACACATTCGAAATCCATATTCGCCCATATCTTGACAATCGGCGTCTTAAAAATAAATAAAACATTTCCTTAAAAAGTAACAAACTAAGTCAATACATAAATAAATAAATTAAAATGTACAAAGATAAGTTACATATAAACTAAACATTTAAACAGTAATAAATAAATAAGTAACATATCACAAACATATAAATAGGTAAACATTAAAAAAAAAACAAAAAAAAAACACACACAAGAAAGATAAAATGATAATTTGGTTTGGAAATCTATATCTATAGTTTGATCCAAAAACAGAATAAATGGATTTTCAATAAGCCAATCACTTAATTTGTCCTTAAAGTTTTGAAAGGCTGGCAGTACAAGGAAGCCTATTCAAAAATTTGACACAGTTGATTTGAAAAGAGTTACCTGTTTTTGCTAACCGATGTTGAGGTAGGTCAATCTTGCCTTTCCACCTGGTATATTGTGTGGGTGTACATTTTCTCTGAATGTAAACTCTGTAAAGTGTAATTTAATGTATTTTAAAACATGAAAAATTTAAAGGTTAATTATTGTCAATAATTTAAGTTTTATAAAAAGTGGTTTGCAATATTCAAGATGTTCTGCTCTACTTAAAGTCCTAACTATTTTCTTTTGTATCAAAAGTATATCACTAACAATGCTATAATGGCCTCATAAAATTAATCCGTAAGAAATATGTTATTGAAAAAACCCAAAATATGCTACCCTTAAAATTCATTACTTATACAGACTCTAAGCTTCAACACTAGAAAAGAAACTCTAGACATTTTTTATGTTTTCAATGTGTGATTTCCAATCCAGCCTAATATCAATGAAAAAAAAACAAGCAGTTTAACCAACTTATACCCATTTTTAACAGAAAGACTTAAAAGTAATTTCTGAGTTTTTCCCTGTTACACAACAATTCATTTGAAGAAAACCTGTCAGAAGCAGAGTTGTGAACTAAGTTCATTATGTTTTTAAGGACATCTGTGTTACGGTGGGATGAGTATATGGTTCTATCATCTGCATAAATAACCAGATCTGACAAAACATTAGCAGGCAAATCATTAATAAAAATTATAAAAAAGAAAGGTCCAAGTACTGATTCCTGGGGACTCCTGTTAGCACTGAGAGGGTAGTTGACTGAGATGACTTAACAGAGACATATTGCTGACGATTCGTTAGATAAGACTGTATTAATTTTATTGAATGGCCATAAACACCATAATGCTGAAGTTTGGCTAATAACAAATTGTGATTAACACAATCAAAAACTTTAGTTAGATCACAAAGCATAAGGGCAACTGATTCTTTCCTTTCAAAAGCTAAAAAACCATTTTCAACCAAAAGTTTTACCGCAGATGTTGTAGATTTGATAGTTCTGGAACCATGTTGACAATTACTAATTATATTGTTGATTCCAAAATGCGAGTTAAGCTGGAAATATATGAGATATTCAAATATTTTGGAAAAATAGGAACTATAGAGATTGGCCAGTAATTTGGTGGTTGAGTTTTATCTCCTTCTTTATAAAAGGGAATAACTTAAGATATTTTGAGTAAGTTAGAGTACTTGAAACAAACACTGATTAAGTACAAAAGCTAAGGGTTCACAAATTAAATTTACAGTTATCTTAACAACATGATTGGAAATCCCATAAAAATTAGTACTCTTTGAATTAGAGAAATGAGAAACTGTCCAATTAAATTGGAGCCCCTCATTTGTACAATTTTGAACTAGATTAGTTGCTGGTATATTTGTTATAGGGATGTCGCCTTGTGTTTCTGAAACTGATTGTATTAAAAAGTTATTAAAAATGTCTGGGTCAATTATTAGAGCTTTAAAATGAGTGTTTGAATTTGTTTCAGCTGAAATTACTTCCCAAACAGCTTTGCAACTATTGGAAGGAGAATCAATATAATTTTCATATGTTTTTCTATTTGCATGTTTCAATTAATTTTTGTATTGAGTTTTAAAATAAAGTTTTCTCTAGTTTTTCCAGCTATCTTAACTAGAGGATATGAAAAATGCCAGAGATCTACATATATGTTAAAAAAATTATCATACAGTGTCTTGACATCTGAAATTTATTACTATAACTATCGATCACTCTCCATTTTTCATTCTCTAAACACTCTGAGAATAGTGTTAATTCAACTTCATATTGTTTTTTATATACTTAGTTAGTAACTTGCTGCTTCTATTTACATTAAATAAGGCCTTAGATCTGTCAATTTTTAATTTTAAAATAAGAGAGTCATTACCTGAAATACAGTCTTTTGAAAGCTCAATTTGGAAAATATCTTTTGAAAAATTTACTAAAACGTTGTCTAGAGAAGACACGTTCCTTGTCGGGGTATAGTTAGAATTAGGTTTAGAGAACGCAAAATGTTAAAAAAATTATTTGTTTTTGGATCATTTTCCTTATGAAATGGAATATTAAAATCTCCACAGACCATTAGTTTTGCTGTTGTATGATGTAAGATATTTTTTATGGGTTTTTCAAAACTGTCAAAAAATATTTTTATATCTCTAACAGGAGATCGGTAGACAGAAACCATGATCAAGTTAAAATCTTTTAATTCAATGCCAGAAATTTCAAAATCCTGTTCAGAGTTATGAAGCTTGAGATCAATGGTACAAAACTTTATAGAAGATTTAATTGATTCCCATATCACCATTTTTTTAAACCTCATGACATACAACACTACCAGCAATGAAAACTACAGGAGTAAAAATAGGAACCTGGTCTTCTAGCAACCATTGTTCACTCACACAAATTACATCTATATCATTAACTGCAGAAAAATGTTCAAACTCTATAATTTTATTCCTTATACACTGAATGTTTATTTGTAAAATGTGTATACCAGTCTCTACATATGTAGGCTTATTTACATTTTTATATTCAGCAACAGGCAACAGGCAAGGCAGTCCTGATTAGGTTAGTTTTTGATTGCCAAGACAGCTGTAAGCCTCATTTTATTGAGCAATCAATACTAACCCTGCCTAGCTTATTTATCCAAGTCAATCTTTTATTTGTAAAAAGCCACATAGAGGATTTTAATCGTCGCAATACATATAGAACTAGGAATTGCACTCAATTAGAGCAGCCAGCATTAAGAATTTGCAAAGTCTTTAACAGCCACAGATCTATCAAGATAAGATTATATAATGGTTTGCCAGCTCTTGTACAGAATCTTGATTTGAAACATTTTAAAACAGCAATTACAAATTTCCTGTTTAAAAAATCTGTCTATCATTAGATGAGTTTTTGAAGTTATACTTCTTTGCGCCCGTTAGACACTTTGGGATGGGATGTTGGTTGAGAAACCGCGTCACGCTGAAAAGTAAGAACAAATTTTTAAGAACTATCGATTAATCGATTGTTAATCGAAGAAATTTAATCGAAGAAATTACTGATAATGATAATATAGGTGTATAATATAATAATGAAGTCACGTATAATATATTGAAGATAAATATATTGAATAATATTGAAAAATGTCTTATATTTCATTTATATATCCTGTCTGTTTGTGTGCGTGAGTGGGTGTATGAGAATGGCCAAAGAAGTATAACTTCCACCGTATGGTCCGACGCACACCCAATTTTTTTTGTTAATGTAAACGAAATTCTCAAATAATATTGTAACTATTTCTCAATTTTATTTAGATATATTTTTATTCTCAAGATACTAGTTAGTAAGTTGACTTCGCCTATTACTTGTTGTAAGTTTAATTAATTGCAATAAACAGATTTTGAATTTGAACTTGTTTCTTTGAATAATGTAAACTTTATTCTCAAAGAACAAACTCCTATCAGATAGCCTTAAAAAACAAAATATATACTGTACATAAGTATAAACTTATAAACTGTGGAATTATAAATTAACTCTTATATATAAATTAAATCTACTATATTTTATATAATGCATATGTAACGCTGACTGAGAAATTCAGTTATTTTGTAAAGTGTTAATCTAATTAGAACAAGATAGTTAAAGATCTAAAAAATGCAGATTTCTGAAGCTGAAATATGATTGATGGAAAGGATAACACAGTTAATAAAAGAAGTTACATTAACATTTACTTTAATCTAACTATTCTATATTTCAGAGTCCTGATGTGCTCACGTACATTCAAATGGAGGTTGAAATCAATGACTTAAAGAAGGACAAGGAAGTTTGGGAACGCCGATTAAATAACTTGAACCAAACTGTTAACTTTCTGGAGCAACAGTTAAGACAGTTTGCTATTCAAGTAACAAGACAGAGTTTTAGGTTAGTTTTTAAATCCTTTAATTAGAATATTGAACAGTTCTGAACATTCAAATGATTTAGAAACCCAACCAATTATTTTTTTAGTTTCAGTCAAGGACCACTTGTTTGAAGAGTTTGTGACGACCTGTCATGATCCTTTGAATAGTATGTAGGGTGGATGCAAGATTGAGGTTAAGAGTCAAGTATGCAAGGACCAGTCAAAACTTTTGAATGTGTTAATCATGAAATTTTATTGGAAAAACTAAAGTGTTACAATTTTTCTGACAAAGCCATATCATGGGTGAAGTCTTATCTCTTAGACCGATTCCAAAGGACAGTGGTGTTGAAAGATGGAGAAAATTTAATTCTAACTGGAAAACAATAAGTAGTGCCTCAATCCTTGGACCATTATTATTTCTAATTTATGTAAATGATCTGCCCAATTTAATTTCAACATCTTTAATTTTATATGCTGATGACACAATCAATAATTAGAGCAAAGTCAGATGATTTAATAGTAAGTATTAATCAAAACCTAACACAGCTTTCTTACTGGTTTAAAGTAAATGGTTTGCAGCTTAACACCAAAAAAAAAACCAAATTATGAAACTCTGTACAGCCCAATGTAGAGACCAGGTTCCGAGCAGTAATACATTCTTTCAAGGGGAGGAAATAGTTTTTACTTATACTTCTAACTTTTTAGGAATAACTATTGATAATAATTTAGCTTGGAAACCCTATTTAGACAAACTTATAAATAAAGTAAATAGGTGCTGTTATCAGATGGTAATTTTGAGAGACATAGTTGATTTAAAGACAAGAGTTATGGTCTATTATGCATTTTTTTTACTCAGTACTTCAATACGGTATTGAGTTATGGGGATCGGCCAACAATGACAAAATTGTTAAAATCCAAAAGAGAATGATAAGAATAATGACCTCTGCAAATAGGAGATCTTCTTGTAAACAACTATTTAAGGATTTAAATATTTTTTCTGTACCTTGTTTGTATATTTATAAATGTTTGATGTTTATTAAAGCTAAAGCCGATACTATGTTAAGGGAACAACATCACCATTCCTATGAAACAAGATATAAAACTAATTTTTTATATCCCCGACACCGTCTAACTTTGTATGAACAAACTGATATTTACATGGGGAAGAAAATATTTAATAAATTGCCTAATAGCCTAAAAACTATTGAAAAAACTGAACACGTTAAGCATTTACTCAAAGAATTTTGATTGAAAAAGGATATTACTTAGTAAACGGATATCTGAATGATAGTACTCTTTAAAAAAACCATCTCATAGATTTATTTAGCCTGTATACATTCTTTGTCTGTAATTTGATATATGCATACTGTACAGTATGTAATGTATTATTTTGAGTTGTAAACAATATGAATATATATTTAGGTTATGTAACAATATGAATATAGCCTAGGTTTAGAATTAAGTTTGACAATGTGTCTTCAGTATGTACTGAACACATGGAATGTATTTGTGGCAATAAAGAATTAATTATTCTAACTATATCCTTAGGTGGGCTGTAATTACAATACAGGGTGTCTTAAAAGATCCACCCCCCCTATTAACTTTCTTATGAATACAGATAAAGTGATTTACTTCTGGGAATGTTTATATGACCAACTAAGGAGTTTTTTTATGTATGCACATTTTTTACACCCCCTCTCAAAAGGGGGTAGTTTGAGGGTAAGTCAAAAATTTTAAATAGGAACCCCTATCAAATTCACACATCATTTTAAAGGTAATATTAAAAGAAGAAGAATGGCGGAAACTAGAGGTCTCTAACATTAGTCTATCAAATTTGGTGGCAGTTTAAAGTTGGAATTATTTCATAAAACCCCCGCAGCTTATGTTACATTTAAAATTGTTGTAAGGCAGACAAAACATTCACCCACCAGTTAGCTTTGAGAACTGATGACATATAATCGTAAAACAAGTTATTACAAGAATCAACAAACACCAAAAACCACAAATCAAATCGCATTTATTTGGTTTTGGTTTGTCTGACCAAAGTCCAGTAGGGCAACCTGGGAATACCAGTGGCTCCTTCCTTATCTCTTATTAGGTTACTAGTTAGTACGTGTAACACTTTCAGTTCAGTTACTGTGTTAAATTTCTTTTTATTCGTATTTAATAAAAATGGATCGGTCAAATGAAGATAAAGTAGATATGATATTGTTCTATGGGGAAGCTAGGAGAAATGTTCATGAAGCAGTTCATTTATTTAATGCTGCCTATCCGGATAGACCAGTAGACAGGGCATACATTAGACGTTTAGTAAACAAATTCTCAACAAACTTTAGTGTCAAAGATGTACCACGATCAGGGCGCCCTGCCATTGCGACATAAGAGATCCAAATTCAAGTTTTAGCAAATTATGCTGCAAACCCACATGAATCTCTGCGGTCCACTGCCCTTGATGTTGGAATTTCAAAAGATACTGTTCATAAAGTGTTAAAGCGTCATAAGTTTTACCCGTACAAAGTACAGTTAAATCAAGAATTAAATGAAGACGATCCTGACCGAAGACTTCAGTTTTGTGAGCAAATGTTGCAGAAGATTGAAGAGAATAATAATTTAATATCACAGATATGTTTTAGTGATGAAGCATCATTCTCTTTGCATGGGACAGTCAATCGGCACAACTGCCGTTATTGGGCAAACAGTAACCCCCACTGGATGGTTGAAGCCCATACGCAAAAGCCACAAAAATTAAATGTATAGGCTGGAATTTCGGGAAACTCTGTTATTGGGCCATTCTTTATTGATGGTAATTTAACTGGCGTTAAATACTTGGACATGTTACGGAACGGCATTGTCCCAGCAATAAATGAGGTAGTACAAGGTACTTATGAGTCTGTATTTCAGCAAGATGGTGTTCCTCCACATTACAATATGCTTGTCCGGACATTCCTAGACCAAACGTTTCCCAATAGATGGATAGGTTGACGTGGCACTTTGGTAGAGTGGTAAAGTTCACCTGACCTTTCACCTCTGGATTTTTTCTTTTGGGGTTTCCTCAAAAGTAAAGTTTACAACACAAAGCCCGCAAACCTCGATGAATTAAGGACAAGAATCGAAGAGGCCTGCCACCTTATCACGCCTAAAATCTTACAAAATGTGAGACGTGGTTTTCAATCCAGGCTTTTTTACTGTCAAGAAGTTCATGGCAGCCATTTCGAGCATCTCATCTGAGTGAAATTGAGGTGAGAGTTCAGCATTTTGACCATTTTTCCCGTTCTAAAATTACTTAGGGGGTTTTATGAAGTAATTCCAACTTTAAACTGCCACCAAATTTGATAGACTAATGTTAGGGACCTCTAGTTTCCGCCATTCTTCTTCTTTTAATATTACCTTTAAAATGATGTGTCATTTGATAGGGGTTCCTATTTAAAATTTTTGACCTACCCCCAAACTACCCTCTTTTGAGAGGGGGTGTAAAAAATTTGCATACATAAAAAAACTCCTTAGTTGGTCATATAAATATTCCCAGAAGTAAATCACTTTATCTGTATTCATAAGAAAGTTAATAGGGGGGGTGGGACTTTTAAGACACCCTGTATAGTTGCTAAAATTAAGAATATCGATTGGCCAAGATACACAGATAAGTAAATTCTTTTTTTAGAAGTGTAGGGGTCTAAAAGAGGAGGAAGGAAACTCTGCTTTATACCACACAATTATAATTTTTAGTTATTGTCCTTGGGATTTCATTGTTGATATTCTTTTTATTCTTGTTTAGTTTTATTTCTTTCTCTATTTAAAACATATTTTATGCTTTCCAACTAAATACTGTATTTTAGTTTGACACTGTTTCAGGTCTACCAAATCATCAACTCCCAAGTCCACTTCAACTTACAAAGTGGTACGGAGAAAGACCCCTTACCCCCACTGCACTCCAACTTCACCAATGTATTAACATCTTCCGTTAATATTATGTACAGAGTGTTTACAAAAAAGAATAACCCAATTTTAAATAGCTATATTTATTAGAAACAAGGATTTTACCCAAACATATCGGACATTAAAATACTCACAAAAGAATGAAGTTTACGGAAATGTATCATAAATGTTAAATATGTCCTTCATTTGCAGCATGGATGACATTTAGTTGATAACTTAAGTTCTGATAGACACCATATGCACAGTTTGGGACAAATTATTCAGATATCAACTAGATGTCATCCGTGCTGCAAATTGAGGACATATTTAACATTTATGATACATTTTCATAAACTTCATTTTTTGTAAGTATTTTAATGTCCAATATGTTTGGGTTAAACCCTTGTTTCTATTAACTATAGCTATTTAAAATCGGGGTTTTCCTTTTTGAAACGCCTTGTATTAGATTAATTTATTTATTTTATTGTTGATTTGGTGATTTTCATTTATTTGTATTATTTGTCTAAAATAAACCACTTTATCAATTTGTCTAATGTTTCTCTTTTTAGTCCTTAATTATGGATACTTAACTGTATGATTTTACTGACTGATTCTAATTTTAACCATTAGACTGCAGATTACTTGGGTAAAAACAAAATTCATTACTGAATGAATGGTATATTGAAATTTTAGTTGTTATTAGACGCCCTATTGTTAGAATACAAACACTGAAACATTATTTTTTTGTTTAGAAATACAGTTGACGCTCTATAATCTGACGAGCAACGATTACGGTAATTTTTAAGGGCAGGTATAATACTTTTAAAAATAAAATTGAGAAATGGGAAAGAGAAGCAAAGTATAATTATTATAGAATATTATTTGAACAAAACTGGAATAATAATAAAGCGCAGTGGAAAATTATCAATGAAGTAAGTGGTAATAGTAAACATGTTACTAATAAAATTGAAATTAAAGTTGATGGCAGTTTAATAACTGACCAACTATTGGTGGCTGAGGAGTTTAATAATTTTTTCTCTTATGTTTCCTCCTATCTTCTATGCCTGATATTTCACATGATGACAACAGTTTATGTAAAACGCTTTTTTTTAAAAAAAAGGCTGTACAAAATTCTCTTTTCTTATTATTAGTTTCAGAATTAGAATTACAAAGTTTAATAGCAAATTTAGAGGTAGGAAAACCCTTGGGAAGTGATAGCATCCATACACTTTTAGTTAAAAGAATGTCTATATATATAATTCCTGTTTTAGTGCATACTTTCAATAAGTCTCTTTTTGAAGCTTTTCAAAATTTTCAAAATCTTTAAAGATAGCCCATGTTGTTTTTCAAAAAGGGATCAGAATACTTATTAACAAATTATAGACCTATTTCTTTACTTTCTGTCTTTTCTAAACTGTTGGAAAAGATTATGAAGAAAAGATTACTTAGTTTGTTAAATTACATACATTTTTCTCTAGTTCAAAATTTGGTTTCTGGGAGGGCCTTAACATAGAAATTGCTTTGCATAAATTCATCTCTGAACTATACACTGAAATAAACAATAATAATTTATTAACAGGAATATTTCTTGACATCCGTAAAGCTTTTGATACCGTTGATCGTTGTATAATTTTATTTTAATTAGAACAGTTGGGCATTCATGGAGCCGTACTTGATTGGTTTAAATCTTACTTGTATGGGAGGGACCAATTTGTTTCAATTGGGTCAAGCAAAAGCTCTGTTCGAGAAATAAAATGTGCAGTGCCCCAAGGATCCGTCCTTGGGCCAATTCTATTTTTGATTTTTGAAAATGATCTGTATCACATACCTTTAAAAGGCAATATTACTGCTTTTGCTGATGATACAGCAATTTCATACTCATCCGCAACTAAAGAAGTACTTATATCAAAGATAGATCATGATATGAGATTATTATGGCTTTGATTTTCTTGTAATAAATTGCATATTAATGTTGAAAAATCATATATAGTAAATTTTTTCTAGTAATTTTAATTTTGACATACCTATTAAATTTCATTTGATGAATTTCATGTTAATTATTGCTCTTGTAGAAGTTTTACGCAGAGTAACTGTAAGCAAAATATCTAGGCCTACTAATAGACAATAAGCTGAATTGGGAAGAACATAGTAATTTCTTGGGAAACTATTTTTAATGTTTTTAAGAAAATTGTACTACCCAAGGTTATTGTGCCCTGACGAAGTATTAATCCAAATGTATCATGTATTCATTCGTTCATTCAAAACTTAACTATGGTATTCCATTTTGGATGAGCACGTACATGTCATATTATAAACGTTTGGTAACGATTCAAAAACTTATATTATAATAATTTCCAAAGGAGGACAGAATCATTTCCTCTATTTAAAAATTTAATATTTTACCTCTTAAATACCAATTTGTGTTTAAGGTCTTACTTTCATTCTTTAAAATCACCGGCAAGCTGGGGGTAGTAATTAACCCTGATTGACCCATCCTAACACAAGCTTTGCAGACAGAATTAGACTGCCCAGATCTAACACCTCTTTATTTCAGAAAAGTTTTGTATTCTTAGGACCAACATTTTACAATGAAATCGACAAAAACAATCTAAATTACGAATCTGATTATTCTCTTAAAAAGTCAATAAAGCAGTATCTCATTGGGCTTCATAATGTTGATTTGGATGGGTTATTTCAGGTATTACATTAATTTAACTGCATGGATCTCAAAATATCACTTCATAAATACTTTTGTTTTTCCTATAATCTTTTCTATTTAGTTGAATTTATTGATATTTACCTCGCTCTACTTCTATATTAATTTCTTTAGTTTCCACCAATTAAAATTGTGATTTTGCTTTGGGTTATGTATTTACCAACTTAACCAGATGTGTTAATATTGTAATATAATTATTTCATAAATTTAATAATAACTATAATTAAGTACCCTTTATTCAGTTTTTATAATAATACATGACCGGTTTCAGCTCTTAGTAGAACCAGTCATGTATATTATTTACTACTTTCAGATTGTAAATAATATAACCTATAAGAAATGAACAGTTATAAAAATAAAACACAAATTAACATGAAAAATCCATTTTTGGGGGATTAGCCTCCGGATCACTGTTCAATACTTAAAGTGGTTTATATACCTGCATTCAAGTAATCCAAGTCGTTGCTTCTGCAACCGGTTTCAATTCGTCATGAGAGTCATCTTCAGGCCGTACAAGGATGTAATAAAATGTGATCACTTCATATGAAGGTCGTCACGAACACATAACGAATAATGGACACTACGAATATACGAACACATAACAAAACACTTAAAAACGTTGACATTAATGAACAACTAAAAATTCGCGACGCTCCAGCCCGTCGCGTCTAGACTACGCTCCAGCCCGGCACGCGTCGCGAATTTTTAGTTGTTCATTAATGTCAACGTTTTTAAGTGTTTTGTTATGTGTTCGTATATTCGTAGTGTCCGTTATTCGTTATGTGTTCGTGACGACCTTCATATGAAGTGATCACATTTTATTACATCCTTGTACGGCCTGAAGATGACTCTCATGACGAGTTGAAACCGGTTGCAGAAGCAACGACTTGGATTACTTGAATGCAGGTATATAAACCACTTTAAGTATGAAAAATCCTACATATAAAAAAATAAGAGAAATTAAAAAACATAAGAATAAAAAGTAAAATTCAACTTACCCACACACTAAATTAATCATATGTTATTTTCATCTGTTTTTTCATATTTTTATAACTGTTAATTTCTTATAGATTATATTATTTACAATCTGAAGATGGCCTACGAGCTGAAACCGGTCATGTATTATTATAAAAACTGAATAAAAGGTACTTAATTATAGTTATTATTCAATTTACTAAACTAGTAGCCCTAACTCATGAACCAACTTATACATTTAAAATGGCTAATTACCCAGAAAGTGTTCACAAATACAACAACCTAAAAGAAATGACCATAAAGAAGATATTAAGTTTAACAAGAGATGCCTAAGTGAGAATATTACTCCTAACAGGTCCAACTATATACAAAAGTAAAATCTTGAGCTGCACTTATTACAATGGAAACTGCCAAGAAAATATGGATCAAAGAAGAAATTAATACTTTATATATGAAACTACACAGATTGAAAGAAGAATTGTATAAAAATCTTAAATCACAATACCATCACGAATCCATCGAAGATATAAACCATTACATCAAAAACTGGATCCAACCTATCATTAAAAGGAAAAGGGAAACTCACATATCAAAACTAAATTCAGTAAAACAAACAATTATAACATCTACCCAAGAGAACAATTTACAATGAAAGTTCAAATTTTATCCTACATTTCATAATTTGATTACCATACCTTTTAATGAATAAGAAAGTAATACTTTAAATAAATCAATAAAATACAACATAAATCTTGACCACAAAATACATGAAATCGAAGATGATTTAATCAAAATGGACGTATCCATAATAACAACTGATGCAAAAGAACGAAAACCTTAAAGACATGCTTTCATACATAAACTAAATAAAATTAATACAAACACAAATAATAATATACAAACACATACAACAAACAAATAAATGACAATTATACATTCCATCTTAACGAAATTAAATGAGAATAATGCTATACAAAACATTTCATTCAAAATAACAAATTAAAACTTTTAAAAAAGGATCCTACTAACCATTACTCAAAAACAACTAATAAAATAATTTCTGAATGTAATACAATTACAAAACCTGTATCAACTAAAAATGACCAACCCCAAAGCTCCTACCCTAAGAGCTCAACCTAAAACACATCAAACAAATATACCAATCAGACCAATAGTCAACTTTCAAAACGCACCATCATATAAATTATGCAAATATTTGAATAAAAAGATTCAAGAAACATTATTTGGGACTACAATTACAGCATAAAGAATACTACTGAACTGATATACAATATAAAAGATATTCAAATTCCAAACCAATGTCAATTTATATCATTTGATATACAATATATGTACACAAACATTCCTACTAAAGAAATGTTAAACAATTTGAAAAATGATCTCACACTAACAGACTCAACACTAATGAAATTAATGATATCATAAAATCATTTGAAATTTGTATTGGGCAAAACTATTTAAAATATAATGACAATTTTTTCCAACAAAGTAATGGACTACCAATGGGATCTCCTTTATCAGGAATAATAGCAAACATCTGCTTACACGATTTGTAACAAAACAAAACTTTGAGGGAATCAAATCCTCACAAACAAGAAATAATCTATTGATTTTATGTTGATGTACTATGTCTTTTCCAAGGAAGTGACAATGAAAGTGATGAATTACATGACTATGGTTGCAATTTTGCATAAGTCACATTTTAGAGAATGTATAGATACTTTCTTTTAAGTGACTTTTAATGATTAGACTTAATTGTCGTGTACATTAATGCTAATCAAGTTTAATGTGGGCAGATCGCTTCACCTCAGCAGCCCGTAAAAGTAGACGGGCCACCTCAGGACGACCTGTACCCAGCTAAAAATTGAGGTCTAGCTTCGCTAGTCGAGCCAAGCGTCACCAAAGCTCTATATTTTCCTTACTCATTAGTTTAAGGCACGAATTGAAAATTGAACTTCCTAGAGAAGTGGTTAAAAAATATCTTTATTTTAGGAGTGAGAATCTAATTCAATAAATAACCATGTGTGAGTTTTATATAAGATTATTTTATTGTAAAATTTATTTTAATTTTTAAATTAGTTTTACTACGTCAATTCAACACGCTTTTAATTTTTAAACACAGTGGATAAACTAAAAATAAATATCATATAATATCCTTTAAAGAGGACAGTTACAACATATGCTGCTACCTGTTGGAAATAGCTTACACTAATCTGCTGCTGCGCTCTAGTGAGTAAATATTAAACTGTTCTGTAGTTAAGTGCGAAGGTCAATTGCAGCAGTTTTAACGAAGGCTGTTCAATAGGCTAGAATATAAATACTTTTAACTTATCAAAACAAAATATTGTTTAATATAGTACATGTATCATGTACATAAATTATAACATGATTTCCGTATATAGTTTTGAATGAGAAATGTAGGACCTTATTTGAGGCTCCATAAATATTTTACTATTGTACAATTTAAGTATCAGATATAACAACTATCTCAAATTATTTTTCTTGTAAGATTTAAAATTTTTAAATAAAACACACCATAGAATAATGAAAATCAATTCATAAATAATATCATCCTCACTTTCAAAATTAACATATTGTTCATCAACAATTTAAAATATTTCAATAGTAATTTATTATAGTTTAGAATCAATTCCTTGACTATTTTCTTAAATATATTGGCTTTACTTGCATTCTTAATACAGCAGTAATTAACAAGCCTTGAGCAAGATAATAAGTTTTCTGAAAAGAAAGGTCAAAATGGTGTTGAATTTAAAAGTGACTTTCTTAGTCCGGCACGAATTAGTAACTGGCAACTTACCGACCATTTTACGAAACTGAACCAATACTTTTGAAATGATTATCTTAGCGTAAATGTTTGTGATCTTTCACTGGACCTTGGCAGCCATATTTAAACTACAGGTAAGTGATTGATAATAATTTTCCAACTAATACAGTTGGTTCTTCAACCAACTAAAAGATTCTTGGTTTACGCATTTTTTCTTGACGATGGTTACCAGATTAAAACTATCCTTCTGTTCTAGTAGTGGGAAAAATCAGGTTAAAAACAACCAACGTTCAAATTTAAGTAGCTAAAATAAAAAATAAACTATTTATCCTCTTCAAACTAAACAAACTGAATTAAAACTTTTTGAAAGATAAAAAAAACACTTGTTTCAGTGCGTGCGTTTAAAAAAGATGCAGGCCAGAGTATAAATGCATCTATATAAGTCTATGTATACTGTATACAAGTTGCGCCACTTTAGTAGAGCGTCAAAAGACGCTTGTGTCAAAATAAGGTAAAAACCCGCCTGCCCTAGATGTAAGGTTTGAAGTGGTGCTCCGTAGGCCTACTGCTAGAAGAAAGCATTTTCTAGAAACATGAACGATCATTGAGGTTTAAAGTCCACTAATTGGGAAACCCGGGAGTCCGTTACTGTAAAAAAATGCATTATTCACGTGTAAACGGTCACTGCTGTATGCAATTTTCATTCTTTAATAGTTGCGTAAAGGGAAATTTAAGTAATCTATTTTTATTTAAACTGTTATCTATGCAAATGATAGCCTACATAACATTTAGTAAGAAGAACAACCAAAGTGAAGTGAATTATATGAAAATTGAATGTTTGTTCTTAATAAGAAGTCGACATTATATTTCTTACTCTACTGTAATCTGCCGTGGTTTAGTTGTGAAACCCTTTTTGGATATCAAGTTTGTGAAATTGCGTGAATTTACCCACCAGCCCACCCATACATGTCCGGTGGTAATGACCCACCCGCCTTTATACGTCCAGCGGTAATGACCCACCCGCCCACCCATACACGTCCAGTGGTAATGATCCACCCGCCCACTTATACACGTCCAGTGGTAATGACCCACCCGCCTTTACACGTCCAGTGGTATGACCCGTCCGCACACCCCTACACGTCCACTCATAATGCTCTTTATTTGCCACAGTAATTCAATTTTATCTGCAGCAGTAACGGTCCATAACTGTCAAAATGTCATCTAATGACACATATAGGTTTGAAGCCCCAGTTGTGATTAAAATATCAAGCCGTCCCGGGACTAATTGACACCATGTAGAAGAGCATCTCTTACATTTTTCAACACAACTTAAAACAATTGGTTGTTCATATGTGATATAACTGTAATAGTCGTGAATTAAATTTTTGTAACTTGAGTCTGTAGACATTTTCTTTTATCCCAATTCGTGTAGCCAATATTGAAAACAGAAGCTGGGTAGTGCTGCCTTCAGCGCCTTCGTAAATACAAGGCCCGGTTTCGAAGCAAAAGTAGATTTGAAATACTCGGGGCAACAGTAACATATAATTATCTTTATGTTGTTCATGCATTTAGAATTTCATGACAATCAGTCAATCATTGCAAAACGAAACAAGCAAATAAAACGAAAGAAATGCCGAAAAATCAGTCGGGTTATACCAGAGACCTTCGCCCGGTCAAAAAATAATAAACCATTCACCAATGATTACTTTTTTATTTTCAACGTCTCGTGAATATTATAGGTTTGGAGTAGGATATTCTAAGAATTACAATTACATCAATTTTATTTTTATTTTTGTACAGATGCTGCATATTAAAAACTATCTCTTCGAACTTAAATGATTTTATCAAACTACTTAGGTAGAATCGTTAAGATATAGGCTATGAAGTATATTTAGTTGTGCTTCTAGGTAAACTTGTAATTCCACAATACGTTGTAGCATTTTACTATATCAATTTTAAGCCTGCAATAATAATTCGAAAACCGATAGTAGTCTTGATTTTCTGCCTTGTAAGATGTTCATTTATCTCTCTCAAAAGTCCTGACGTTTGACAGATCGATGATAGGGAAATTGCTGCTATTGTACAATTATAATGTTATAAACATCGAGAGAATAACGTTGTAGTTCGGTTGTCGTGGTTTACTTGTGAAGTATACCGACTAAGTAGGCAAGCCTAAATAGAGGCAGTGGTTAGTGGTTCATACATAAATTACCTACATATAATACACTTATCACTAAAAAAACACTCGCATAGGCTTACTAAACATATATTATTGAAGTTTACAAATGTTTATGACTATGTAAGTGACTAAAACCATACGTAGGTAATAATCACTTTAAATGATGTGCTAGAGCCCAGAGAATTGCCTCATAATCTTTTTGGATCAACTACAGTTTATAAATTAACAGTTTATGTTAAAAAATTATTAATTTGGTCAAATTAGTTGTTGTAACGAATGAATTATATTATTTAATATCAGTTACTAGTATTGGCTGACAACCTACATATCTTTTTAAACATTAGCCTTATATACAGCATGTTCAATATTATAGTGACAATAGTGGCAGGCCAAGGCTACAAGAATTACTAAACGTAAAACTTATTTTAACATTGAGAAATGCAGTTAATTATTATGTTTTTCCTGTGGTTCGTGTGCCCGCTGAATTGTTTTTGTTAACATGACCGATGAGTTCGACGTAAAGTAGGTAAGGCAATTATTTACACCATACAACCTTACATATCGCCACAGTTACCACAACAGAGACCAGACCACTTCCTTCCGACCGTTGTGTCACGGCTGTGACCAGTCGTCATGATGCAGAGTGAGGAAGCTGAAGGCGAGACCTACGAGCTGGCGGGGCCGGCGGACACCGAGGTGGTCCAACCCGGGTCCGTCCGCAAGAAGCGTCCCCTGGCCGACACCTTCGCCGCCAAGAAGACGGTCGCCCAGGGCATGATGGACGTGGCGCTAATCACGGCAAACGCCAATCAGCTCAAGTTCGTCATAACCTTCGGTGCCGATGACTCCTTCTCCTACTACGTAGTCATTGTGCTCATCATCGTCAGCCTCATACTGCAGGTGATATCTCAAGGGTAATAAACAAAGTAAGGAGTAGTGATGATTCAACATGTATTTAATTAAGAATCTAATTGAGCAATTATTATAAAATTAATGTAGGCCATACATTAATAGGTCAAGTCCTTATTTTTGAAAATATTGTTATAGTCTAAACTCGACTCTTAAATAATGAAGTTACACACCAGTTACTTCTGTCATTGCATGCTTAGTGCTGTCCAATAACTTAATTTCAACTGCTCAATTGGCTTAGTTGGTCAAGTTTATTATAGCAATACCAGTAGGCTACGTAAACGTTAGAGTTCGCATTTTCTAAAGCGAAGGCCTGTGGTGTTTTGGGTAGACATACATTGAACGAGGACAAATCAATTATTGAATGGTTAGGCTGACTCGCATCTATCAGCTGAAATAAAATAAGACACGATCTGTACTGTACGTAGTGAAGGTATGTGCGACATTATAATACTATACCAGGGGACAACCCTGCATGCTTCGCGTGCCAACGCCGTCGTCACTCGCTGCGCACGTGAGGTGAGCTCGGCCTAAGGCCTCGCCTGGGAACTCTACATTTAGCCCATTTAAAGAACTCTGCCTGCGGCCTCGTGAAGACGCTCTGCTACAGGCGTCTTTGTGGAACTCGGCCTGCGGCCTCACCAAGACACTCTGTACGATCCCATTTGTTGATCTCGGCATGTCGCCTCGTGAGAAAGGCCTACTGTCTCGCCAGGATTGTTAACCAGTATGACCATCAACTTTGGCTTTTGGGGCAGTGGAGCCCCTAAACATAGTCTTTTCTAAAATCTAATGGTAAATTAGTATTTAAGAGAAGAATACTATTATTATAATACCACTTGGGTGTATTAGTTTAACATTACTAAATTTTTGGGTTTTAGAGCATATTTTTTTATTTGGGGTGGCAGAACCCTTAAACGTTGTCTCTTCCAAGATGTAATGGTAAAATGTAATTTATGAGATAAATACATATAGTTTGATACCCCACTTGGAAGTTTTATTTTGGGACTACCCTTTCACTGGTTTTAGGAGTTTTCTTTTATTTTAGGGGCATGTATCCCTTAGTATTTACCCTGTTCAAAATCTGATGTTATGTTTGGATTCAGGAGAGAAATAGCTTTAAAATGATATCCCACTTAAGTAGATAAGATCAGTTTTAAACATTTTTACATTTCAAACAACATTTCAGTTTTTGGGCCTCCGGTACCCCCAAATGTTTGAGTTACTAAGATGACATTAATATATAAGATGCGTGTTCGTTTCGCGTGTAGAACTGTGAAGGTTTGAACGTTTTACTAAAGATTTTCCTCAGCTTAGGTAATAAAAGCTACTTTCTAGTGATTTTCCCTTAATAAATACATTGGGGCAGTTTTAGGGTAAAAAAGGCCGTCATCTTGTTTATGAGTGAAAAAAGCAAACCTTTGTGGATTTTTCTGGATGTTTCAGACTAAGAGCTTCAATTCAAGTATACATATGTAGGGGGTAGGACGCCGGGAAGTGCCTCAACATTTAGTGTCAGTGAGTGAGTCAGTCGGTCCAGCCATCCATACATCCAGCTTTATAATATATATATATATATATATACTAGGGGACACCCCTGCTAGCTTCGCGTGCCATCCCCGTCGTCATTAGCTGCACTCGTGAGTAAGTTCGGCCTACGGCCTCGCCTGGGATCTTTACCTTTAACCCTTTGAAGAACTCGGCCTGCGGCCTCGTGGGTGAGCTCGGCCTACGGCCTCGCCAAGACGCTCTGTTACAGTCATCTTTGTGGAACTCGGCCTGCGGCCTCACTAAGACACCCTACTAAAGTCCCATTTGTTGATCTCGGCATGTCGCCTCGTGAGAAAGATTAGCCTATTGCCTCGCCAGGATTGTTAATCAGTATGACCATAAATTTTGGGGCAGTAGAGCCCCAAAACATGGTTTTATTTTTTTATCTGATGGCAAATTAGTATTTAAGAGAAGAATACCTCTATTTTGATATCCCACTTGGGTGTATTAGTTTAACATTACTTAATTTTGGGTTTTGGAGCAACTTTTTATTTGGAGGGGAGGAGGACAGAACATTTAAAAGTCGTCTCTTCCAATATATAATGGTAAATATAAATTTTGAGATAAATAAATACTTATAGTTGCATACCCCACATGGAAGTTTATTTTAATATTACCCTTTTTATGGTTTTAGGAGATTTTTTTTAGGAGGGCATATACCCCTTAATATTTACCCTTTTCAAAATCTGATGGTATATTTGGATTCAGGAGAAAAATAGATTTAAATTGATATCCCACTTGAGTTGATAAGATCAATTTTAACAATTTTTACATTTTTAAAATTTTCAGTTTTTGGGCCCCCTATAAACAAAATTTGTAAGTTTTAAGGCTGATATGAATATATGAGGTGCGCGTTTGTTAAGCGTGTAGAACTGTGAAGGTTTAAAATGTTTAGTCAAGTTAGGTCATAAAAACTACATTTTAGTGATTTTCCCATAAGAAACACATTGGGGCAGTTTTGGGGTAAAAAAGAGCCGCCAGCTTGTTTAAGAGTAAAAAAAGTAAATTGTTGTGAATATTCCTGGAGGTTTCAGACTGAGAGCTTCAATTCAAGTATACATATGTAGGGGGTAGGACACCGGGAAGTGCCTCAACATTTAGTGTCAGTGAGTGAGTCACTACATCATGCTTTATATTATATAGACTAGAGTTCCCGTGCCAATCCCGTCACTCGCTGCAGCCTTGCCTGGGAACTCTACCTTTAGCCCCTTTGTGGAACTCAGTTTGCGGCCTCGTGGGGTAAGCTCGGCCTTGGGCCGGCCAAGACGCTCTGCTATAGGCCTCTTTGTAGAACTCGGCCTACGGCCTAGAGAGGGAAAGTTCGGCCTGCGGCCTCACCAAGGCACACTGCTACAGTCCCATTTGTGAATCTTGCCATGGCGCATCTTGAGGAAGATCGGCCTTCTTCTCGCTAGGATTGATAACCTGTATGGCCATGAAGTTTGGTTTTTGGGTCAGTGGAGTCCCTAAACACAGGGCTTTATAAAGTCAGATGGTAAATTAGTATTTAAGAGAATTGATTTGATACCTAACTTTGGTGTATTAGTTTAACATTACACAATTTTGGGTTTTGGAGCATATTTTTTATTTGGGGGAAGCAGAGTCCATAAACGGGATTTCTCCCAAAATGTTATTATGTAGTGTTATTTGGTAGATAAATACCTATAGTTAGATATCCCGCGTGGGTGTTTTATTTTAGTATTAATCCTTTATTGTTTTCAGAGATTTTTTTGTTTTTGGGGCATATAACCCTTATTTATTGCCCTTTTCAAAATATGATGGTATATTTGGATTCAGAAGAAAAGTACCTTTGAACTGATACCCCACTTGAGTAGATAACATCAGTATTAAAAAATTTCACATTTTCAAAGATTTCAGTTTAAGGGCCCCCGATACCCCAAAAATATAAATTAGAAGCTGAAGTTCGGATATGAGTTGCGCGTTTGTTACGCGTGTAGAACTGTGAAGGTTTGAACATTTTACTCAACCATTTTCTCAAGTTAGGCTATATAAACTACTTTTTAGTGATTTCCCATAAGAAATACATTCGGGCAGTTTTGGGGTAAAAAAAGGCCGCCATCTTGTTTATGAGTGAAGTTTCATGGAGGTTTCAGACCAAGAGCTTCAATTTAAGTATACATATGATGGGGGTAGGACGCCGGGAAGTGCCTCAACATTTAGTGTCAGTGAGTGAGTTACTACATCGAGCTTTATAGTATATAGACTAGGGGACACCCCTGCACGATTCACGTACCAACCCCGTCACTCGCTGCGCTCGTGAGGGAAGCTCGGCCTGCGGCCTCGCCTGGGAGCTCTACCTAAAGCTCCTTTGTGGAACTCGACCTGCGGCCTCGCAAAGACGTTCTGCTACAGGCCCCTATGTTGAACTCGGCTTACGGCCTCGCAGAGAAAGTTCGGCCTGTGGCCTCACCAACACACTCTGCTACAGTTCCGTTTGTGGATCTCTGCATGTGGCCTCATGAGGAAGATCGGCCTACGGCCTCGCCAAGATTCTTAACCAATATGACCATGAATTATGGGTTTTTTCTAAAATCTAATCGTATATTAGTAATTAAGAAAAGAATACCTTTAATTTGATACCCCACTTGGGTGTGTTAGTTCAACACTGTTCAATTTTGGATTTTTGAGCATATTTTTTATTTGAGGGGGGTCGAGCCCTTAAACGTTGTCTCTTCCAAAATATAATGGTATTATGTGATTTAGAAGATAAATACCTATAGTTTAATATCCCACTTGTGTGGTTTATTTTAGTACTACCTTTTTTTTTTTTTTGTTTTAGGTGTCTTTTTTGTTTTGGGGGCGTATACCCCTTCTTATTTGTCATTTTCAAAATATGATGGTATATTTGGATTCAGGAGAAAAATCTCTTTAAATTGATACAATATTTGAGTGGATAGCATCAGTATTAAAAAATGTTACTTTTTCAACATTTTCAGTTTTTGGGCCCCCGATATCCCAAGTTTTTAAACTGAAATTCATATATGAGGTGCGCGTTGGTTACGCTTGTAGAACTGTGAATGTTTGAACATTTTCCTCAAGCTTTTTCTCAAGTTAGGTCAAAAAGCTACTATCTTGTGAGCCACCCATGTTATTCTTATGGGAAATTTTTTTATTTTCAACCCCCCAAAACAGCCCTTATTTACTGAAATATTGGAAATGTTTCAATTTTTCTGGGTTCGAAATGGTTAGATCTACCTTCAGTCCAAATTTCAAATTTTTCCGACATTCCGAAGTGGGTAAACATTTATGTCAGTGAGTGAGTGATCCCAATCCAACTATATACAGGGTGTCCCTGAACTCTCTGAGGATCTTTTTAGGTATTGATTGTGGGTCAATAATATCCTATTTAAAAATTCCAAATCACCAATGTGGGAATTTTTATTTTGTATTTTTTACTAATTATTTTAAAAACTATTTAATCTACAGAGTTGAAATTAGGTATGCACATTAAGAAAACCATTTTATTACTGAAATAAAAAAAAATGTTTAATGTTTTAAACATATTTTCAAAATGGTGGCACTTTGAAATGTTTGATCCCTATAACTTTTAAAAGGTTAGGAATACAAAAGAGTTACAAGAATACATTTTTATTGAAAATTTCATTTTCAATCTAAAAAGTAACGTTGTATGAAATCAGATGACAAACAACCGAGATTTGAGTGTTTTTTTTTTTTTTTTTATTTAATCATTTACGCGTCAATGTGTACAGCCATGGTGTCGTGCCGCGCGAGTCAACCACAACAATACATCAGTGATCTATTCTGATTACTTTCATCCAAAACACTACAATAAAGGGATTTGTGACATTATTGTAATGAAAAT
The DNA here is from genome assembly GCA_035578905.1 of Stictocephala bisonia. Lineage (NCBI taxonomy): Eukaryota > Metazoa > Arthropoda > Insecta > Hemiptera > Membracidae > Stictocephala > Stictocephala bisonia. Next base: position 82,379 of record JAQJVL010000073.1, on the reverse strand, counting down.
GCCCTTAGCAGGCAACCGGAAAGAAGTTGATTGTAATTTTCGTTGTTATTAAATTAAAAATTAATTTTAACCTTAAGTAGTGCCCTATAAACTAGAATTTTATAAATTCTAGGTTGGTAGTATTGTTAAAGATGTTGGAATTATTCAAGAAAAAAAAACGTATTTGCTGCTGTGCGCCAGTCACTTTTCAATCGTTTTTTCCTTTGCAATCAAATGAGAGGACGACATTTTGTAATGTGTAATCAAAGTTCCAATTGCCTTTTTAATATTACTTGTTTTATATCTACAACCTGCTTTAGATCACAAATAAATTTTACAAAAATTCTAGTTTTAATTAAAATTTATTTTTAATTTAATAATAACGAAAATCATATTCAGCTTATTCCCGTTGCCTGCTAGGGGAATTTTCATTACAATAGTATCACAAATCACTTTATTGTAGTGTTTTGGATGAAAGTAATCAGAATAGATCGCTGATGTATTGTTGTTGACTCGCGCGGCACGATACAATGGCTGTGCACATTCACGCATAAATGATTAAATACAAAAAAAAACCTCAAATCTCGATTGTTTGTCATCCGATCTTATACAAAGTTTCTTTTTTTATTGGAAATAAAATTTGCAATAAAAAGATATTCTTCTTTTTTTGTATTCCTAACCTTTTAAAAGTTATTAAGGATCACAAATTTCAATATGCCACCATTTTGAAATTATTGAAAAAATTTATTTTTTAATTTCAGTAATAAAATGGTTTTATTAATGTGTATGCCAAATTTAAACTCTGTAGATTAAATAGTTTTAAAAATAAAAAATAATTAGTAAAAATACAAAATGGTGGCTGTAACGGGTAACGGAGGTGATTTGGAATTTTAAAATAGGATATTTTGTTTTGTTTTTGACCCACAATCAATACCTAAAAAGATCCTCAGAGAGTTCAGGGACACTCTGTACACAAAATTGTTTAGTATACTAGTAAAGGGTAAGCCAGCAACCACGAAGGTTTGTGTGCAAACTAATAACTAACGATTAATCACCAACTGTCTTGTGTAGTTATGGTAGATGGACTACCAACAATCATGTGTAGTTATGGTATATGAACTACCAACAGTCACGTGTGGTTATGGAAGATGGTCCACCAACTGTCATTTGTAGTTATGGTAGATGGACTACTAACAGTCCTGTGTAGAAATAGTAGATGGGCCACACAAACTTTCATGTGTAGTCATGGTAGATGGTCCACCAACTCTCATGTGTAATTGTGGTAGATGGTCCACCAACTTTCATGTGTAGTTATAGTAGATGGACTACCAACAATCATGTGTAGTTATGGTATATGAACTACCAACAGTCACGTGTGGTTATGGAAGATGGTCCACCAACTGTCATTTGTAGTTATGGTAGATGGACTACTAACAGTCCTGTGTAGAAATAGTAGATGGGCCACACAAACTTTCATGTGTAGTCATGGTAGATGGTCCACCAACTCTCATGTGTAATTGTGGTAGATGGTCCACCAACTTTCATGTGTAGTTATAGTAGATGGACTACCAACAATCATGTGTAGTTATGGTATATGGACTACCAACAGTCATGTATGGTTATGGAAAATGGTCCACCAACTGTCATTTGCAGTTATGGTAGATGGACTACTAACAGTCCTGTGTAGCAATAGTAGATGGGCCACTCAAACAGTCATGTGTCGTCATGGTAGATGGTCCACCAACTCTCATGTGTAGTTGTGGTAGATGGTCCACCAACTGTCATTTGTAGTTAAAGTAGATGGGCTACTAACAGTCCTGCGTAGTTGTGGAAGATGTACTGCCAATAGTACTGAGTGGTTATGTTACTTGGTCATCAACAGTCATGTGTGGTTATGGTAGATGGACTACCGACAGTCCTGTGTAGAAATAGTAGATGGGCACACCAACCGTCCGTTGAAGTTATGTTAGATGGACCACCAAAACTCATGTGTAGCTATAATAAATGGACCAACAAAAATCCTGTGTGGTTATATGAATCACCAATAATATCCGTAAGTGGTACAGAGTGCGGTCCTCTAACAACAGTCCTTTGTAGTTATATTAGAGAGACCGCCAAAATGATGGACCAATAATAGCCTTGTGTAGTTACAGTATATAGTATATAGACCGCTAATATATGTGCTGTTATGGTAGATGGTCAACCAATAGTCCTGTATAGTTACCGTTGATAGACCACCAATAGCCGTGTGTAATTATAGTAGATGGTAGTTGGACCCCCAATAGCCTCGTGTAGTTATGGTAGCTAGACCACCGATTGTTTTATTGTGAATAGACACCCTGTTGTCCTGTGTAGTTATGGAAGATGGTCTACCAACAATCATTTGTAGTTATGGTAGCTGGACCACCAATAGTCTGTTAAATGGTAAATAGACCTCCTGTTGTCCTGTGTAGTTATGGAAGATGGTCTACCAACAATCATTTGTAGTTATGGTAGCTGGACCACCAATAGTCTGTTTGATGGTAAATAGACCGCCTGTTGTCCTGTGTAGTTATGGAAGATGGTCTACCAACAATCATTTGTAGTTATGGTAGCTGGACCACCAATAGTCTATATTTGATGGTGAGTTCTCCTATGTAGTTGTGGTACATGGACCACCAAGAATCCTGTGTGTGTTGTCAAGGTAAGGTGACTACTACAGATAGGCCGCTTAGACAGCGACCTTCTGTATATGCACTAGTGTAAGAGAGATGCACTGAGTGGTGGAAGAGATTTATAGAACTACTCCTCCCCCTCTGTGTAATTCAATTTATAAATTGTCATGGCAACAGTATGACGGAAGGTCGCGTGCTGGCAGCGCATTCAGTAGTCTCCGTCCATAGCGCAAGCAAGCTCCGCCAACTACGTCATGATCAGCAGTGACCATTGGTTGGTTTGATTAACACTATTCACGTTTAGAATGATTGAACTAAATCTTTATTTAGTATTAAATAAATAAATAAATTCTTTATTGAATGCTTTAGTACAACAATTTTACCAAGCATTTAAAGTACATCACAAATTAAAATGCTTGAAGACAGCAGCAGACAACTTAAAGCTAAACATTTACATTATAGAAATAAATAATTCAATTCCTAAAACAAGACAATACACATCAACATGCACTATATAATGAATAATAGTGTACATTTTTTTCTTCAATTAACACTGTTTCGAATATTGAATACTGGAATGCAGAAGTTAATCACGCCCGGATATACGGCAGCTTATATATACATGGAAAGATTGTCCTCCATTGCTGAAACCCCTACATGCGCTAAATGTAACACGCAGGTCTTTTACAGTCCGGACCAATTATAATAGTCCTTAGTTTGTTTGTACAGTACAAGTAAACGTCACACAACACAAATTTATGACAATATAAGCACAAAATGCACAAATATATTACAATACAAGTACAAAATGCGCAAATATTATGGTGATAGATTTCGGTGAACCGCGCTCACCTTTCTCAGACCAGAGGGATTCACAAAAGAATGGAAAATAGTGTTCTACAACTCAATTTATAGGCCTACGTTTGTATAGTAACTGGACAGCATATTCCTGTGTAGGAGTCTACGTAGATGGAACAAAAGCAGTCCTATGTAGGTATAGTAGACTGACCACCAATAGTTATGTATTGTTACGATGGATGGAACAAAAGCAGTCCTATGTAGGTATAGTAGACTGACCACCAGTAGTTATGTATTGTTACGATCGATGGAACAAAAGCAGTCTATGTAGGTACAGTAGACTGACCACCAATAGTTATGTATTGTTACGATAGATGACAAAAGCAGTCCTATGTAGGTATAGTATACTGACCACCAATAGTTATGTATTGTTACGATAGAAGAACAATAACATTGTTGTTAAATATATAACAAAAATATTTCGACAAGTATGTCTTGCAAACGATGGTCTATTTTGAATTGAACCACACATGCTTGAGTGGCTTGTAGGCTTGTTCTCCATTTGTCTATAACCTCTAAAATTTTTTACAGTTTCAATTCTTATAACATCTTAATCATGTTGATTTATTTTTCCCATGATAGGCCTGTCACTTCACTACAAGACGTGTCCAACTACTGGAAGTGGTCAACCTCAACTAGTTCAGTTATTTACGTCTATTGGAGATAAGTTCTGTCCACAGACTGTGGAATATGATGAATTATTCTATTTTGCTCATTGAAAAAAAATTGTATTTACATTCCAATAGTGGCATTCAAGGATTTTTTGTGTATAAAACAGTATTCAGGATGTAGTCAATCAGATTTATTAGAGCTTTTTTTAGCTGCTAATTATCCCTATTACATTCTCTGAATATATGTTATTTTATTCAAATTAGTTTTATCGAACTATCATTAGATTTTAACCAATTTTAATAAATTATTTGACATAAACGTAATCTATTCTGGACAAATTTTTATTCGGGTTACCTTCTTATTTTTTGCGCTGTGTTGCGATCTATTCCTCACACTATTATTTCATTGAAATCATTGAATCCTCCTCAATATTAAATGATCTAGCATCCTTTTGTTCTCTCTAAATAAATTAAAATTAAATTCACAAAAAACAGGACATATTTACCTTCAAACGCAAAGAAAAATGAATTCAGAAAACAATAAAATTCTCACACTTAAATTAGGAAATAATGAAACAATAGGACATTCCAAATCAGCAAACTTTTTAGCAGTGATACTGGGGAGTGGTTTCAGGTGGAACGAACAAATAATTAATTGGAAGATTCACTTGCCAGATGTGGAAGTGTTCCGCTATCCAAACTCGTTTATTATGTGCTTTTTGAACAACATATTTGTTATTCAATATTATTATGGGGATCAGGTAAAGGGAAGTCAGAAAATATATTTCTATGGCAAACGAGAACAGTCAGGCCTATGATTGGCTTGCCAATAAACTCTACTTGTAGAGAAGCCTTCAAAGAATTGGGCCTATTAATCGTCTCAGTATTATTCATCTACGAATCAGTCCTCTACATCAAAAGCAAAATGTTCGTAAATCAATCCTCTACATCAAAAGCAAAATATTCGTAAATCAATCCTCTACATCAAAAGAAATATGCAACCGCTTTTTACCAACCATCAGTATAATACTCAATTTAAGGTCACTCATGCACAATACCATAGATTAACTATGCTTAAAACTAAGCCAAAATACTACATGGGTTCATGGGTGTGAAGCTTCATCAGGCTCTTCCTAGGAGGTTGCAGAATATTGCTGAACTTCAAAAATTCAAATTCAATAAAAAATATTATTGAATAGAGCTAACTCAATAAAATTTAGATTTTTCTTTCAATCGAAAGGCATATAATTTAATAATTCTAACTGACATACCTTCCCACCTAAATGTAACCCTTTTTTGTAACCTATCCAATTCCCTTCCAATGGGACCACGGACGGAAACAAGTAAGTAACAAGTATCATTCAGCCAATTTTGTACTAATTTGAGTTAAATTCTATGAAGATCTCTCTGTGATAACGTACTCTGGCGTGACTTAAAACAACTTCACTGGTTATAATGTTTAGTGTAGACTACTAATGTGAGAAAAACTAAACTCGACACGTGTTCAAAAAGTATAGGATGTACTTGTTATGCAAGAGACAACAACCTTCAAGATTGGGTTCTGATAGTATCTAAAAAATGTGCAATAAACAACTCTGCAAAAAGACGTCCCATTCTAATAACCTTTAAGAGAAAAATTGCAGACAAACTAGAGGCCACTATCAACAGTACCACAAAATCCAATTTTTAAAAAATCCCAATTATTGTGCTCTATCTTCGTTCTATTGTTGTTAAGTATTTTTGTTATATTTAAAGTGCCTAACTAGTATAGATTGACGAATGCACATCTGACATATGTTTATTGTCTCTTCATCTTATACATTTTACTTATGTAAATCAAGTATACTAGAACAAACATGTAAAGTTGGCATACAATTAAAATAATGTTAACAAATTAACAGCAAATTGTTGTTGCAGGTTGCTGTGGGAGTGTCGTTGGTGTTCAAGGGTAAGTGCGACCTGGGCGGTGAATCCAAACTGGAGCGAGCCAACCGAATCAACAACTACGTTGTGGCAGGAGTCTTCCTCATCACAATTGTCAACGTCTTCATAGCTGCATTCAGCGACACCGGGACCCAACACCCTCTACCAAAAACAGCCTGACTACACAGACACGAGCTATAGGATGTTTATTGTTAGACAAGACTTTGAGATAGATTTGTAATCTCTGATTATATGACACGTAATGATTAGGAATTAAAACGTTGGAGAGAGCGAAACTGCGTAAAAATGTAAATACTTCTGTTGAAACATTATATTAAGATTGTGTTGTGTTCCTGTATTTATTGTACTATAAACCTACCGTACAGTTTGGTCAACTACAGTGACACAGGGTCCAGGTAAGCTAGGCCTGATTCTTTGCTACAATTTGCTAATATCCATTCATTATTATTATTCATTATTCATGGCCATAAATCATTAATAATCACAAAACTATCACGCTTATTTGACGACATTTGTCCTACCACAGGAACTACAGCCTCTTATAGCTAAGTTGAGGCAGTCAGGGACCTGACCACCGTCCGTCCCCCTGTCAAGGCTACATGCTACTATCGGATTTTTTATTATAGACCCCTGACTTTGTGAAGCTACTGTATTTGCAAAACAAATGCTAAAAGATATCTAATCACATATTCATGTTCAGTGTTTAATCTACTTTATAACAGTAGCAAAAGGTTTTAATTTACGTGTTAAATTTTATGCGATTTATAATTAAAAAACACGGGTTTTGACGCAACTGGTGACTTTGAATTGTCATTTTAAATTGTCATGTGTTATCAGGCGATGGACAGTCTGTTTCCGACAACAATGTGTGTGTGTGTGTGCGTGCGTGCGTGTGTGCCTTCTTTCAGTCATGTCTGTTATAGTACTGTATTAGATTATGGGCCATGCGTCCAGTGTCAAGAAAATACTTCTTCTGCAGAAGTAAGGCAATGAGGATTATTTGTAATGCAGGTTTCAGAAACCATTGTAGACCTTTATTTGTAGAAAATGAGTTAATGACTGTGTTTAATTTGTACATATTTCACAATATGTGTCTTCTAGAAATTAAGGACAAATCTATTGACTTACCTACTAATAGCAGTATTCATAACTATGATACTAGGAATAATGCAAATTTATTTACTAGTAGATATAGACTTGATAAGTGCCTTAAGTGTTTCCCTGTTACAGGTATCAAATTTTTTAATAGCCTACCGTTACACATACGAGACCTTCCCAAACCAAAATTTAGATGTATTGTCAAAAATTGGCTCATAAAGAATCCATCTTATAATTTTGTGGAGAGTTCTTTGAGGCTGTTTCCAATTCATTTGTGGCCTAAATATATTGCTAGCCATTAGTTTAGAGCTCACTGAGGTATGCTACTTTTTTTGTGCATGGTATTTTCAGTGTTTGTCTTTTGACTTGCATGGTGTGCCCATCTTTTGTTATCTTATTTTTGTGCATAATTTTCTGAGTGCCTAAATTATTTGATTTTTACTTGCATGGTGCATTTTTTAAGTTTAGTTTTAAAATATTTGACAGCCTATTGTACAAGCATGTATTTAATGGCCAAATAAACATCTTGAATATTGAATGTTTCAATGGTAATCTAATACAGTTTTGTTATTTGTTTAATTAATCTTCAGCTGTAAAACAAAAGCAAATTAAATGAATGAGTTTGAAATAGGTTAAGTAATGTCATCGGATGTTTCTATTAATAAATAGGTAACAACGCAGGTAACGTGAGTGATATACTATAAATAAATTTAATATTGTGATTTTACGTTATACGGTTAACCTACTATTTTTTGTAGTAAAAAGCACAGACCGAATGCAAAGGTGTAACGGAGGTACGCTATGTTTGATGACAATACAAACCAGCTAATCGCGTGTGCAGGCCATCGTCATTTAGTACCCCGGAGGTACGCTATGTTTGATGACAACAGACCAGCTATCACGCGTGCAGGCCATCGTCATTCAGTACCCCGGAGGTACGCTATGTTTGATGACAACAGACCAGCTATCACGCGTGCAGGCCATCGTCATTCAGTACCCCGGAGGTACACTATGTTTGATGACAACAGACCAGCTATCACGCGTGCAGGCCATCGTCATTCAGTACCCCGGAGGTACGCTATGTTTGATGACAACAGACCAGCTATCACGCGTGCAGGCCATCGTCATTCAGTACCCCGGAGGTACGCTATGTTTGATGACAACAGACCAGCTATCACGCGTGCAGGCCATCGTCATTCAGTACCCCGGAGGTACGCTATGTTTGATGACAACAGACCAGCTATCACGCGTGCAGGCCATCGTCATTCAGTACCCCGGAGGTACGCTATGTTTGATGACAACAGACCAGCTATCACGCGTGCAGGCCATCGTCATTCAGTACCCCGGAGGTACGCTATGTTTGATGACAACAGACCAGCTATCACGCGTGCAGGCCATCGTTATTCAGTACCCCGGAGGTACGCTATGTTTGATGACAACAGACCAGCTATCACGCGTGCAGGCCATCGTCATTCAGTACCCCGGAGGTACGCTATGTTTGATGACAACAGACCAGCTATCACGCGTGCAGGCCATCGTCATTCAGTACCCCGGAGGTACGCTATGTTTGATGACAACAGACCAGCTATCACGCGTGCATGCCATCGTCATTCAGTACCCCGGAGGTACGCTATGTTTGATGACAACAGACCAGCTATCACGCGTGCAGGCCATCGTTATTCAGTACCCCGGAGGTACGCTATGTTTGATGACAACAGACCAGCTATCACGCGTGCAGGCCATCGTTATTCAGTACCCCAGAGGTACGCGCTGTTTGATGACAACACATACCTGCTGATCGCTTGTACAGGCCATCGCCATTCAGTGCCTCAGAGGTAAGCGTTGTTTTTGAAACCACAAAGTACCACTTTACCTCACAACTACAGAGGATCCTAACTCATGTAATAAGCTGCCACTCGTTTTTTCCTTTTCTTTTTTTGATCTGGACCCTGTATCTCTTTATAGCATATATTAAATCTGTAGACATTCCATGTAAAATAACATTTTCATAAATAAATGTTCATAAATAAAATATAAAGTTGTTAACTTAATTGTTAGGGTACAATATGTATATATTTTTGGCAGTTTAATAGCGTGTGCATATATGTTTAGTTTGTCTACATGAGACTGTAGTTCATTAATTAGTTTTCCACATCAATCCGAGCATTATGCCTACTCGTATAATCTTAGATCGTTATTAGATTATTTATAATTTTATTTTAAATTTAAATTTGTTATTATTGATTATTGTTTGGTAACTTGAAATAATATCACAATAGTCTTTAATATTTTATAAAATTATTATTATATGCAGTGTATCAAACATTTGGTTTACTTCTTTCGTTCATCGATGCATGTCAAATAAAAGTAAATTATTTAATATAATTCAGAACAAGTGTCTAATATAGTAGTAAAGAAAAGCCCACTAAGGAAATATCTAAAACAAGGTAATGTAAATTAAATTTTAAATACTTAACGTACAATTATTTCATTTAAAAAACATTGTGTTATATATTCCATTTCCCAAATACATGTTAAGTAAAAAATAACTACTTTAAATGTATAAATACTTTAAATCATTATTAAAGCAAATATTAAAGCAAGAAAATACTATTAAAAAAATATCATTATGTAAAAGAACAATAATACAGTGTTATTTAAAAATTAAAGAACATTTTTTCAAGTTTCTTTTAATTTCAATTTTGTTTGTAATTTTAAAAATTTATCTACATTATATTATCTTCTTGCTCCGCAGGAAAATTCAATATCAAGATTCTAGCTCCTGACAAACATATCAGTTTGGATTATTTAAATATTATGCCATTAGACTTTATGATGTGAAGAAATTCATAGGAAAATTTGAGTGTGGCGTTGGCAGGCTTGGTAGTGCGCGCAGGCCGCCAACTGCGCTCAGGTCCACAGCTATCGACCTCATCACGACAGATAGAGGAGCATCGAACAGCTGCAATGGCCAAGGGGAAAGGCAAGTATCCTGCATGTGAACAGCCCTCCAACATTCATTGTCATAATAACATCCAATCAAATCAATAGATTAGCTACCACAAACAAACTAACACTCAAATGAAAATAAAGAGCTTAGTGGAGAGATAAAAGCTTTAATTGTTCAATGACAATAAAAAATATTATTACTAAACTATTTTGTAGTGTTTTGATTGGGGTGAAAAATACGCCAGAGAAAAATATCAAAATTACTGGTAACTATTGACTGTATTAGTGTTTATTATTTACACCTGAAATGTACATGTACAGTAGTCATACACTGTATACATGTATATTACTGCTAACTATTGACTGTATTAGTGTTTATTATTTACACCTGAAATGTACACGTACAGTGGTCATACACTGTATACATGTACAGTAGTCATGCACTGTATACATGTATATTACTGCTAACTATTGACTGTATTAGTGTTTATTATTTACACCTGAAATGTACACGTACAGTAGTCATACACTGTATACATGTATATTACTGGTAACTATTGACTGTATTAGTGTTTATTATTTACACCTGAAATGTACACGTACAGTAGTCATACACTGTATACATGTATATTACTGCTAACTATTGACTGTATTAGTGTTTATTATTTACACCTGAAATGTACACGTACATTAGTCATACACTGTATACATGTATATTACTGGTAACTATTGACTGTATTAGTGTTTATTATTTACACCTGAAATGTACATGTACAGTAGTCATACACTGTATACATGTATATTACTGCTAACTATTGACTGTATTAGTGTTTATTATTTACACCTGAAATGTACACGTACAGTAGTCATACACTGTATACATGTATATTACTGGTAACTATTGACTGTATTAGTGTTTATTATTTACACCTGAAATGTACACGTACAGTAGTCATACACTGTATACATGTATATTACTGGTAACTATTGACTGTATTAGTGTTTATTATTTACACCTGAAATGTACACGTACAGTAGTCATACACTGTATACATGTATATTACTGGTAACTATTGACTGTATTAGTGTTTATTAATTACACCTGAAATATACATGTACAGTAGTCATACACTGTATACATGTACAGTAGTTATACACTGTATACATGTATATTACTGGTAACTATTGACTGTATTAGTGTTTATTAATTACACCTGAAATGTACACGTACAGTAGTCATACACTGTATACATGTATATTACTGGTAACTATTGACTGTATTAGTGTTTATTATTTACACCTGAAATATACACGTACAGTAGTCATACACTGTATACATGTATATTACTGGTAACTATTGACTGTATTAGTGTTTATTATTTACACCTGAAATATACACGTACAGTAGTCATACACTGTATACATGTATATTACTGGTAACTATTGACTGTATTAGTGTTTATTAATTACACCTGAAATATACATGTACAGTAGTCATACACTGTATACATGTACAGTAGTCATACACTGTATACATGTATATTACTGGTAACTATTGACTGTATAAGTGTTTATTAATTACACCTGAAATATACATGTACAGTAGTCATACACTGTATACATGTACAGTAGTCATACACTGTATACATGTATATTACTGGTAACTATTGACTGTATTAGTGTTTATTAATTACACCTGAAATATACATGTACAGTAGTCATACACTGTATACATGTACAGTAGTTATACACTGATACATGTATATTACTGGTAACTATTGACTGTATAAGTGTTTATTAATTACACCTGAAATGTACACGTACAGTAGTCATACACTGTATACATGCATATTACTGGTAACTATTGACTGTATTAGTGTTTATTAATTACACCTGAAATATACATGTACAGTAGTCATACACTGTATACATGTATATTACTGGTAACTATTGACTGTATTAGTGTTTATTAATTACACCTGAAATATACATGTACAGTAGTCATACACTGTATACATGTATATTACTGGTAACTATTGACTGTATTAGTGTTTATTGATTACACCTGAAATATACATGTACAGTAGTCATACACTGTATACATGTATATTACTGGTAACTATTGACTGTATTAGTGTTTATTAATTACACCTGAAATATACATGTACAGTAGTCATACACTGTATACATGTACAGTAGTCATACACTGTATACATGTACAGTAGTCATACACTGTATACATGTATATTACTGGTAACTATTGACTGTATTAGTGTTTATTAATTACACCTGAAATATACATGTACAGTAGTCATACACTGTATACATGTACAGTAGTCATACACTGTATACATGTACAGTAATCATACACTGTATACATGTATATTACTGGTAACTATTGACTGTATTAGTGTTTATTAATTACACCTGAAATATACATGTACAGTAGTCATACACTGTATACATGTACAGTAGTCATACACTGTATACATGTATATTACTGGTAACTATTGACTGTATTAGTGTTTATTAATTACACCTGAAATATACATGTACAGTAGTCATACACTGTATAAATGTATATTACTAGTAACTATTGACTGTATTAGTGTTTATTAATTACACCTGAAATATACATGTACAGTAGTCATACACTGTATACATGTACAGTAGTCATACACTGTATACATGTACAGTAGTCATACACTGTATACATGTATATTACTGGTAACTATTGACTGTATAAGTGTTTATTAATTACACCTGAAATATACATGTACAGTAGTCATACACTGTATACATGTACAGTAGTCATGCACTGTATACATGTATATTACTGGTAACTATTGACTGTATTAGTGTTTATTAATTACACCTGAAATATACATGTACAGTAGTCATACACTGTATACATGTACAGTAGTCATACACTGTATACATGTACAGTAGTCATACACTGTATACATGTATATTACTGGTAACTATTGACTGTATTAGTGTTTATTAATTACACCTGAAATATACATGTACAGTAGTCATACACTGTATACATGTACAGTAGTCATACACTGTATACATGTATATTACTGGTAACTATTGACTGTATTAGTGTTTATTAATTACACCTGAAATATACATGTACAGTAGTCATACACTGTATACACGTACAGTAGTCATGCACTGTATACATGTATATTACTGGTAACTATTGACTGTATTAGTGTTTATTAATTACACCTGAAATATACATGTACAGTAGTCATACACTGTATACATGTATATTACTGGTAACTATTGACTGTATTAGTGTTTATTAATTACACCTGAAATATACATGTACAGTAGTCATACACTTTATACATTTATATTACTGGTAACTATTGACTGTATTAGTGTTTATTAATTACACCTGAAATATACATGTACAGTAGTCATACACTGTATACATGTACAGTAGTTATACACTGTATACATGTATATTACTGGTAACTATTGACTGTATTAGTGTTTATTAATTACACCTGAAATATACACGTACAGTAGTCATACACTGTATACATGTATATTACTGGTAACTATTGACTGTATTAGTGTTTATTAATTACACCTGAAATATACATGTACAGTAGTCATACACTGTATACATGTACAGTAGTTATACACTGTATACATGTATATTACTGGTAACTATTGACTGTATAAGTGTTTATTAATTACACCTGAAATGTACACGTACAGTAGTCATACACTGTATACATGTATATTACTGGTAACTATTGACTGTATTAGTGTTTATTAATTACACCTGAAATATACATGTACAATAGTCATACACTGTATACATGTACAGTAGTTATACACTGTATACATGTATATTACTGGTAACTATTGACTGTATAAGTGTTTATTAATTACACCTGAAATGTACATGTACAGTAGTCATGCACTGTATACATGTATATTACTGGTAACTATTGACTGTATTAGTGTTTATTATTTACACCTGAAATATACATGTACAGTAGTCATACACTGTATACATGTACAGTAGTTATACACTGTATACATGTATATTACTGGTAACTATTGACTGTATTAGTGTTTATTAATTACACCTGAAATATACATGTACAGTAGTCATACACTGTATACATGTATATTACTGGTAACTATTGACTGTATTAGTGTTTGTTAATTACACCTGAAATGTACACGTACAGTAGTTATACACTGTATACATGTACAGTAGTCATACACTGTATACATGTACAGTAGTCATACACTGTATACATGTATATTACTGGTAACTATTGACTGTATTAGTGTTTATTAATTACACTTGAAATATACATGTACAGTAGTCATACACTGAATACATGTATATTACTGGTAACTATTGACTGTATTAGTGTTTATTAATTACACCTGAAATATACATGTACAGTAGTTATACACTGTATACATGTACAGTAGTTATACACTGTATACATGTATATTACTGGTAACTATTGACTGTATTAGTGTTTATTAATTACACCTGAAATGTACACGTACAGTAGTCATACACTGTATACATGTATATTACTGGTAACTATTGACTGTATTAGTGTTTATTATTTACACCTGAAATGTACACGTACAGTAGTCATACACTGTATACATGTATATTACTGGTAACTATTGACTGTATTAGTGTTTATTATTTACACCTGAAATATACACTTACAGTAGTCATACACTGTATACATGTACAGTAGTTATACACTGTATACATGTATATTACTGGTAACTATTGACTGTATAAGTGTTTATTAATTACACCTGAAATGTACACGTACAGTAGTCATACACTGTATACATGTATATTACTGGTAACTATTGACTGTATTAGTGTTTATTAATTACACCTGAAATATACATGTACAGTAGTCATACACTGTATACATGTACAGTAGTTATACACTGTATACATGTATATTACTGGTAACTATTGACTGTATAAGTGTTTATTAATTACACCTGAAATGTACATGTACAGTAGTCATGCACTGTATACATGTATATTACTGGTAACTATTGACTGTATTAGTGTTTATTATTTACACCTGAAATATACATGTACAGTAGTCATACACTGTTTACATGTACAGTAGTTATACACTGTATACATGTATATTACTACATACATGTAGAGTAAATGTAGGCCTACATTCGTCAGTGGCGTACTCTTTATTAATAAGAGTAAAATGTTGCTTTATCGCTGACAATCGTTTAGATTCCACGAGTAACAAGGAGAAATATATGTTATTGAGAATATATTTGATTATAATTCGTGTAATGTTCAAACAGAAATGTTGTTTTCAACTAATGCCAGAGTAAAGGCAGATAGATATATCTAGAAACTGTCTCTGGATTGATAATATAAATTTAAGCCTTATCAGACAGCCAATAAAATTGAAGATAACTTGACACAACTGAGTTATCTTTGGTGAGAAATGTTATAAAGAAAATCTTAGTTTTACATCAGAATAATACAATTTCTCAACCAAGCTTTATAACATTGATGAGAAATGTTATAAAGCTTTGCTCCAACGATTATTTTTATTATTTTTTAATTAAAAAATATTAGTAAAAGTCCTTATAATTGATTGTATTATTAAAATATGTCCTTGAACAGTCCCTGTATGCAATTAATTTATGTTAACAATCAATAGCCATAGAAATTTTTTTTATTCCGAAAAAAACTAAAATTTGCTGACCGAGTAGATTCAAATTATTTAACAAAATCCTAAATATTAAAATTCACATATTTTCAAAACTTTTTATCTAGTTAATTCCACATTTTTTATACTCAGATTTAATTTTACTTTCTTCAGTATAAACGTCAACGTATAATCGGCTTCACTTTACATTATTTAAACAACTGAATTCCATAAATGTAAATTATTGAGGCCTTAATTTTTACCTTACGTATTAAGGAAAATAATTTTCCTAATTGTATTTGTGTTTATTCACAATAAAGATAACAATTGCATGCAATAATTTTGCAGTTTCTCCATCGTCAACAATGATCTTAATTCGTCATCCTTTCCTTATTTGTAAAGCTAGGTTTACACTGTGTAACATTTTTATAAAACATCGTGTTTTAAAACAAACGCTTCAAAAATTGAAGGAAAATGTTTTTAAACGCCGTGTTTTAACACACATTTTCGTGTTTTATGACATGTTACATATTCCCGCAGCGGGTCGGAAAAGATCAAAAGAAATATGTAACTTTTGTCATGTAACATGTTACAACAGCTGTTTACACGGTATAACTTGTTTTAAAACTTGTTGGTCGTTTCATTTCCACTTTGCCTTTAAAGATCGTGTGTCGTGGAATACCACCTCCACCACGGTATTATTCTAGTTACCGTGACTTCCACGCTATTTGCTTCGGGCCAGCAGAGATGGGCGGACCCAATACCACCTTCAGGAACGTTTCTTATTTGCCGACTTTAAAATAACGCAAACTGCAGCTGCAAGTACAGCATCGTCGTGTTGGAATGTAAATACTGATGTTAATAATATTTAGAAGGCTATAGATCTTTCTTTAGAGAGTTTGATTGGTCCAGTGAAACTTTTGTTTGATACATAAATATAAACAAGCTAATGCATGTCATTGTGGTTGTTTGTAGTCATCAGCTGTTAAATAAAATTAAGTAAAACTTTTGAAATTTGCTAAGAAATAATATTGGACGTTTATAGGCCTATTTATACTATAAACAGGTTGCAGATCAGGTGCAGTGATTAAGCCACTATAAATAAATGTATATGAATATATTTGAAGTAAAAGTCACGTGCTAAGGTCGAGGTGTCACAAGCGCTGCGAGTGGTGGGGTTGGCAGGTGAAGCATGCAGTGGTGTTCCATAGTTTTACATAGTCAATAGAATAGAATATGAGAACATCTGCTACTTTACTAGGTATTCAATAGAAGTAGGCCAACTAGTGGTCACGTGCATTGTTATTCAGCAAAGAGCACCAGCACGTGACACGGAGAACATCTGCTACTTTACTAGGTATTCAATAGAAGTAGGCCAACTAGTGATCACGTGCATTGTTACTCAGCAAAGAGCACAACAAGTGACACGGAGAACATCTGCTACTTTACTAGGTATTCCATAGAAGTAGGCCAACTAGTGGTCACGTGCATTGTTATTCAGCAAAGAGCACCAGCACGTGACACGGAGAACATCTGCTACTTTACTAGGTATTCAATAGAAGTAGGTCAACTAGTGGTCACGTGCATTGTTACTCAGCAAAGAGCACCAGCACGTGACACGGAGAACATCTGCTACTTTACTAGGTATTCAATAGAAGTAGGCCAACTAGTGGTCACGTGCATTGTTACTCAGCAAAGAGCACCAGCACGTGACACGGAGAACATCTGCTACTTTACTAGGTATTCCATAGAAGTAGGCCAACTAGTGATCACGTGCATTGTTACTCAGCAAAGAGCACCAGCACGTGACACGGAGAACATCTGCTACTTTACTAGGTATTCCATAGAAGTAGGCCAACTAGTGATCACGTGCATTGTTACTCAGCAAAGAGCACCAGCACGTGACACGGAGAACATCTGCTACTTTACTAGGTATTCCATAGAAGTAGGCCAACTAGTGATCACGTGCAAAGTTACTCAGCAAAGAGCACCAGCACGTGACACGGAGAACATCTGCTACTTTAATAGGTATTCCATAGAAGTAGGCCAACTAGTGATCACGTGCATTGTTACTCAGCAAAGAGCACCAGCACGTGACACGGAGAACATCTGCTACTTTACTAGGTATTCCATAGAAGTAGGCCAACTAGTGATCACGTGCATTGTTACTCAGCAAAGAGCACCAGCACGTGACACGGAGAACATCTGCTACTTTACTAGGTATTCCATAGAAGTAGGCCAACTAGTGGTCACGTGCATTGTTATTCAGCAAAGAGCACCAGCACGTGAAACGGAGAACATCTGCTACTTTACTGGGTATTCAATAGAAGTAGGCCAACTAGTGGTCACGTGCATTGTTATTCAGCAAAGAGCACCAGCACGTGACACGGAGAACATCTGATACTTTACTAGGTATTCAATAGAAGTAGGCCAACTAGTGATCACGTGCATTGTTACTCAGCAAAGAGCACAACAAGTGACACGGAGAACATCTGCTACTTTACTAGGTATTCCATAGAAGTAGGCCAACTAGTGGTCACGTGCATTGTTATTCAGCAAAGAGCACCAGCACGTGACACGGAGAACATCTGCTACTTTACTAGGTATTCAATAGAAGTAGGCCAACTAGTGGTCACGTGCATTGATACTCTGCAAAGAGCACCAGCACGTGACACGGAGAACATCTGCTACTTTACTAGGTATTCAATAGAAGTAGGCCAACTAGTGGTCACGTGCATTGTTACTCAGCAAAGAGCACGAGCACGTGACACGGAGAACATCTGCTACTTTACTAGGTATTCCATAGAAGTAGGCCAACTAGTGATCACGTGCATTGTTACTCAGCAAAGAGCACCAGCACGTGACACGGAGAACATCTGCTACTTTACTAGGTATTCCATAGAAGTAGGCCAACTAGTGATCACGTGCATTGTTACTCAGCAAAGAGCACCAGCACGTGACACGGAGAACATCTGCTACTTTACTAGGTATTCCATAGAAGTAAGTCAACTAGTGATCACGTGCAAAGTTACTCAGCAAAGAGCACCAGCACGTGACACGGAGAACATCTGCTACTTTAATAGGTATTCCATAGAAGTAGGCCAACTAGTGATCACGTGCATTGTTACTCAGCAAAGAGCACCAGCACGTGACACGGAGAACATCTGCTACTTTACTAGGTATTCCATAGAAGTAGGCCAACTAGTGGTCACGTGCATTGTTACTCAGCAAAGAGCACCAGCACGTGACACGGAGAACATCTGCTACTTGTCTAGGTATTCCATAGAAGTAGGTCAACTAGTGGTCACGTGCATTGTTACTCAGCAAAGAGCACCAGCACGTGACACGGAGAACATCTGCTACTTTACTAGGTATTCCATAGAAGTAGGCCAACTAGTGATCACGTGCATTGTTACTCAGCAAAGAGCACCAGCACGTGACACGGAGAACATCTGCTACTTTACTAGGTATTCCATAGAAGTAGGCCAACTAGTGATCACGTGCATTGTTACTCAGCAAAGAGCACCAGCACATGACACGGAGAACATCTGCTACTTTACTAGGTATTCAATAGAAGTAGGCCAACTAGTGATCACGTGCATTGTTACTCAGCAAAGAGCACCAGCACGTGACACGGAGAACATCTGCTACTTTACTAGGTATTCCATAGAAGTAGGCCAACTAGTGATCACGTGCATTGTTACTCAGCAAAGAGGACCAGCACGTGACACGGAGAACATCTGCTACTTTACTAGGTATTCCATATAAGTAGGCCAACTAGTGATCACGTGCAAAGTTACTCAGCAAAGAGCACCAGCACGTGACACGGAGAACATCTGCTACTTTACTAGGTATTCAATAGAAGTAGGCCAACTAGTGGTCACGTGCATTGTTATTCAGCAAAGAGCACCAGCACGTGACACGGAGGACATCTGCTACTTTACTAGGTATTCAATAGAAGTAGGCCAACTAGTGGTCACGTGCATTGTTATTCAGCAAAGAGCCCAAGCACGTGACACGGAGAACATCTGCTACTTTACTAGGTATACCATATAAGTAGGCCAACTAGTAATCACGTGCATTGTTACTCAGCAAAGAGCACCAGCACGTGACACGGAGAACATCTGCTACTTTACTAGGTATTCAATAGAAGTAGGCCAACTAGTGGTCACGTGCATTGTTACTAGGTATTCCATAGAAGTAGGCCAACTAGTGATCACGTGCATTGTTACTCAGCAAAGAGCACCAGCACGTGACACGGAGAACATCTGCTACTTTACTAGGTATTCCATAGAAGTAGGCCAACTAGTGGTCACGTGCATTGTTACTCAGCAAAGAGCACCAGCACGTGACACGGAGAACATCTGCTACTTTACTAGGTATTCCATAGAAGTAGGCCAACTAGTGATCACGTGCATTGTTACTCAGCAAAGAGCACCAGCACGTGACACGGAGAACATCTGCTACTTTACTAGGTATTCCATAGAAGTAGGCCAACTAGTGATCACGTGCATTGTTACTCAGCAAAGAGGACCAGCACGTGACACGGAGAACATCTGCTACTTTACTAGGTATTCCATAGAAGTAGGCCAACTAGTGATTACGTGCAAAGTTACTCAGCAAAGAGCACCAGCACGTGACACAGAGAACATCTGCTACTTTACTAGGTATTCAATAGAAGTAGGCCAACTAGTGATCACGTGCATTGTTATTCAGCAAAGAGCACCAGCACGTGACACGGAGAACATCTGCTACTTTACTAGGTATTCAATAGAAGTAGGCCAACTAGTGGTCACGTGCATTGTTATTCAGCAAAGAGCACCAGCATGTGACACGGAGAACATCTGCTACTTTACTAGGTATTCCATATAAGTAGGCCAACTAGTAATCACGTGCATTGTTACTCAGCAAAGAGCACCAGCACGTGACACGGAGAACATCTGCTACTTTACTAGGTATTCAATAGAAGTAGGCCAACTAGTGGTCACGTGCATTGTTACTCAGCAAAGAGCACGAGCACGTGACACGGAGAACATCTGCTACTTTACTAGGTATTCCATAGAAGTAGGCCAACTAGTGATCACGTGCATTGTTACTCAGCAAAGAGCACCAGCACGTGACACGGAGAACATCTGCTACTTTACTAGGTATTCCATAGAAGTAGGCCAACTAGTGATCACGTGCATTGTTACTCAGCAAAGAGCACCAGCACGTGACACGGAGAACATCTGCTACTTTACTGGGTATTCCATAGAAGTAGGCCAACTAGTGGTCACGTGCATTGTTATTCAGCAAAGAGCACCAGCACGTGACACGGAGAACATCTGCTACTTTACTGGGTATTCAATAGAAGTAGACCAACTAGTGGTCACGTGCATTGTTACTCAGCAAAGAGCACCAGCAAGTGACACGGAGAACATCTGCTACTTTACTAGGTATTCCATAGAAGTAGGCCAACTAGTGGTCACGTGCATTGTTACTCAGCAAAGAGCACCAGCACGTGACACGGAGAACATCTGCTACTTTACTGGGTATTCCATAGAAGTAGGCCAACTAGTGGTCACGTGCATTGTTATTCAGCAAAGAGCACCAGCACGCAACACGGAGAACATCTGCTACTTTACTAGGTATTCAATAGAAGTAGGCCAACTAGTGGTCACGTGCATTGTTACTCAGCAAAGAGCACCAGCACGCAACACGGAGAACATCTGCTACTTTACTAGGTATTCCATAGAAGTAGGCCAACTAGTGGTCACGTGCATTGTTACTCAGCAAAGAGCACCAGCACGCAACACGGAGAACATTTGCTACTTTACTAGGTATTCCATAGAAGTAGGCCAACTAGTGGTCACTTGCATTGTTACTCAGCAAAGAGCACCAGCACGTGACACGGAGAACATCTGCTACTTTACTAGGTATTCCATAGAAGTAGGCCAACTAGTGATCACGTGCATTGTTACTCAGCAAAGAGCACCAGCACGTGACACGGAGAACATCTGCTACTTTACTAGGTATTCCATAGAAGTAGGCCAACTAGTGATCACGTGCATTGTTACTCAGCAAAGAGCACCAGCACGTGACACGGAGAACATCTGCTACTTTACTAGGTATTCAATAGAAGTAGGCCAACTAGTGATTACGTGCATTGTTACTCAGCAAAGAGCACCAGCACGTGACACGGAGAACATCTGCTACTTTACTAGGTATTCCATAGAAGTAGGCCAACTAGTGATCACGTGCATTGTTACTCAGCAAAGAGGACCAGCACGTGACACGGAGAACATCTGCTACTTTACTAGGTATTCCATATAAGTAGGCCAACTAGTGATCACGTGCAAAGTTACTCAGCAAAGAGCACCAGCACGTGACACGGAGAACATCTGCTACTTTACTAGGTATTCCATAGAAGTAGGCCAACTAGTGATCACGTGCATTGTTATTCAGCAAAGAGCACCAGCACGCAACACGGAGAACATCTGCTACTTTACACGTACAGATTTCAACAGAGATGTCATGTGACAAAAAGGATCTACCCTAGTTGTATAAGAAATTTCTCAAACATCATTAATGCTTTGAAACTAATTAAGATACTATGTAAGCCTGACCTTTCAAACAACCAAGACACCGCGTTGGCCTGTACTATTTTGGTTGTGAAGCGAAGGGAGATATCTGTGTCGCGCGCCGAGCATTTTACTGTTAAATAGCCAAAACCAGGTGGTACAATAAATAAACTAAATTGGTTGATTAATAACATTCAACTATTGGTTGGTCAATTAAACAACATTTTTGATTGACAGTTTAACGACAACTTTCCCTCTGATAAATTACATCTGCAAATATTTTTTTTTAATCCAGGTTTTCGAGGATTTACTTAATTTTCAATACACTATTTTAAACACGAGGTTTAAAAACTACATTTAAAATTAAGTTTATTTATAAAGCGAAACATAACTACGCCATTATTTTCCCCTGTTAATGTGGTTCATAGAAGTACAAATTATTTCTTGATTTGGCAGCTGTGTCCATGACGTGTATTTGGCAGCTGTGTCCAGGACGAATATTTGGCAGCTGTGTCCAGGACGTGTATTTGGCAGCTGTGTCCAGGACGTGTATTTGGCAGCTGTGTCCAGGACGAATATTTGGCAGCTGTGTCCAGGACGTGTATTTGGCAGCCGTGTCCAGGACGTGTATTTGGCAGCTGTGTCTAGGACGTGTATTTGGCAGCTGTGTCCAGGACGTGTATTCGACAGCTGTGTCCAGGGCGTGAATTTGAGTGGAAGTCCCTGAATGTTCACTTGTAGTTCAGTCACTATTGCATTTTAGATAGAATTTTGTCGGATGATATGGATTGACGTGAAATTTGAATTGTGNA